>JAJOOR010007740.1:0-38529 GCA_036250505.1 Solanum acaule | reverse complement strand
ACACCTATTTTACCCCATTATTCAAAACACCGAAATCAAAACCCCAAAGTTCTTCCTGTCTCAATATTTCTCTCTCTAACTCAAGGAAGAAAATGAAGTTGGAGCTAGGGTTGGATTCAAGGCATTTCTTCATAAAATTTCTTGGGGAATATTAGTAAAATTATGGTGATCCTTCATCTAGGGTTAGCTTTCACCCTAGAGTCAATTTTGAAGAAGTTTTCAAGGTTTTCAAGTTCATGGAAAACCAAGGGTTTTACTCAATCTCATGGGTTCTTTCTTCAAACAATTTCAAATGGGTTATAATGTCATATAATTATTGTATTAATGTTTAATTTATGATTTAAGATGAAAATACTCCATGAACCCATGATTTCTCCAAATTCCTAAATTGTACCTTATGAAGTAGGTTGGATGATTATGAAAGATTATGGATGGAATTTGTCTAAATTGCTTTGGGTTATTTAATTGTATCATTATCTATGCCTTAATTATGGTAAATTATTGGTGTGTTGATTATTTGAGATTTATGGCCTTGAATGCAAGTTATGACTAAATGTTCATGTTGAAGTAAAATTGTGCTTGACCTATTGATCCATTTGAAAGTTGGAGGTGTTTACTTACTAAGTATATGAATGTTAATTCAATGAAGTTAAGGTGATCATGGCTTGAAGGTATTTGTGTTATTATTGAAAGGCAAATTCTCAATTTGACATTCATGAATGATGATGATAGAATGTGAAAGGCTTCGATGATGTAATGTTCTAACTTGAAGTGGTAGGCTTAGGCATCCTTTCTTGTATAATGAATGTGTATTGACTTGATTAATATGAATCGATAGGGTATGGCATTCCTTTCATATATGAGTATTGAATGTGTCTTGACTTGATGGATATGAATTGATAGGCTTAAGACATTCTTTTCATAAATGATCTAATGTAATGAAGACTCTTGAATCAATAGGCTTATGACATTCTTTTCCTAGCAAGTCAATGTACCATAAATCGATAGGCTATGGCATCCTTTCATGAGTATTTACATATTATGAGGGACCATGAATCAATAGGCTTATGACATTCTTTTCTTGAGGACTCTTTGAGCTATCCTTGAATGTACCATGGATCGATAGGCTTATAGCATTCCTTCCTTGTGTAATGAAGCAACTTGGGTCGATAGCCCTATGTCAGTCCTTCCTAGTACACTAATGTAATGTAAATGAAATAATCTATGGGGATGTAGGCTAAGCACCGAGTGGAAATGGTTAAATGGAAACTCTCCCAATGTTTGGTTAGAGTTCCAAGGAACATCTTCCTATTCCATAACTATGTGCCCACATAGGATATTAGCTAGCTGATTCCATCCGAGCTAATGTTACCGTTCTACCTTAAGCAAGTGGAACACCTCTTTATGGTGTGGGGCTACATGACACCGGATTCCATGTCTAGCTTGCATGGTCTATGTCGGTTAAATGCTTATTCCCACCATGTTAGATGTGAATTATGGTTTCTTGAGAGGTTCTATGAAGTGTATGTGGTAGTATGGGTTGCCATCTATACATTGCACAAGTAGGCTTTGATAGGGTCATAGTGAGTTCTCTAAGTCCTAATGATTAATGTATGAAAGTCCTCTGAATGATGTAATTGAAGAATATTCACTCCTAAATGCTTAATGTGATATGCATGCTATACTTGGGTTATATTATGAGTTATTTTCCCTTGTCATGTCTTATGAAATGTTATGTCTCTTATGTATGGATATTGTGTAAAAGTTAAAAAGAAGGAATGACAAGTTCACTTTTGGTGACCTTAATGTGGTGCCTTGGTGTGGATGGTGGTATGGGACACTATCCATACATTGCACAAGGTATAGCATAAGGGTTACTTGAGGTGAAGGTCTACGGTGAAGGTAATGGTTTACATGATGATATTGTCTAAATGTGGTATTATGACTTGCATGATGATTATACTTGTATTGTATGTCTCTTATGCTATTGTACTTTGTATTTCTAAAAAGTGGCATAATGCATGGTTTCCAACTAAAATGTCCCTTTTAAAGCATGTTTTTGCATGGTCATCATACTTAGTACATTTTTGTGTGCTAATCCATATTTCTCTTATTTTTACAAGTGTAGGTTTCGGCAAGTGATTGCTTCTAGCTAGATTGAAGTGCTTGGATTGCTATTCCTCCAAGGCTAGAATGGTACGTCCTCATAGATCAAGGACAAGTGTCTCTTGTGATGTTTATTTCCTTTTGATGTAATAGACAATTCTAGTTCTTTTGATTGTAAAGGGCCGTGACCCTATCTTGTTAAACCTTTGTTTAAGATAGCCATGTGAGACTTTAGTATTCCGCTGCTTTACAAATGAGTCTTTGAATGTCTTTAGATTGTATGGTTTTTGAATAAAAAGTTTAAATTCTATATTATTTCTATTACCTATGCGATGAATGAATGCTATGAGGCTTGTACGAGACCCCTTTGGGGTCAAGTACGTCGTGTCGCCCTTGGGTCGTGAAACACTTGGTTTCAGAGCATAAGATTTTGGAAATGGTTTTTAGGGTTGATGTCTCACAAGCCACGTCTAGTAGAGTCTTATTCATCGGTGTGAGTCGTGACATATCTATGGTTTTTAGAAAGTTACACTTCTTTCATTATCCTTCAAGTCGTGTCATAGAGTTTGACTCCTTAAGTTCTTTCTCTTTTTCCTTGTCCGGTGGACTTGACGATGTGACTATTAGAAGGGCTAATGCTTCAAGGATCGAGGGAGAAAAAGATGAGTATTGATGTTAATTGTGGTTATGTGACTTGCTAGATTCGAGGTGTTATGTTGTGATGTTGTCTTTAGTATGGATGGGTTGCTTTATGGCTATGTGTGTTGTTGGTAGAAGGTCATGATAAGTTCTTAGGTATATTGAAAGAGTTGATGAATTCAGGTATGTTAGAAATGTTTTGATGTGTTGAGTGAGTAGACTCCTTAAAAAAGGGTATAAGTGTAATTCAACTTATGTTGGAATCATCCTTGTGTGATGACTGTGAAGGTTTACTGATGTTTTGCTTCGACCTTAGAATTGAAAGAAGTGATGTTGTAAAGAGTTTGTATAGGCTTACCCCTAAGAGGGGAGATAATGTGCTTAGATGGCAAGGTGGTCGAGTGTCCTTGATGTTCATGAGTTAGGCTTGCTTGATGTTCTCACCCTAAATGGTGTGGTAAGTTTGAGGAGTTTAGACCCGGTGTGGTAGACTCATATAATACCTTGAGTGGTGTTGGTAAAGTTGTTGTGAGCAAGAGTTGCTTAACGAGGACCTTTCTAGTTTGAAGGGACCGGTATGTAACTGTTCCTTATGGTCATGAATGTCTTGTTGAGGTTCTTATGTTGTTTTCATGATTTTCCTTAGTTGGGTTTACCCTTAAGTGAGGAATAGTATGTTGAATAGTAAGGTTGTTGAGAGTGTTGATATCCTTATCTCTTTCCTTCTATTCCTATTCAAGCTTGAGACCAAGAGTTCCTTGTAGCTTGTAGCATGTTTTGGAGTCTTATGTGAATATGAGTTTCCATGATCTCCTTATGATATGCATGTTTTGATGAAGTTTATGTTCATATGAGAAAATGAGTTTTCATGGATTCTTGTTCCTCATGTTAATATGCATCTATAATAAGTTGCCTAAATGCTTCATGAGTTGACTTGTTGAGCATGTTTAAATCTTGAAAAGAGTTGCATAAATTGCCTTATGATGTTGTAATGAGCATGATGTGAGCTAGAGAAAGAAGTTCCTCTAATGAAATGAGAATTGTTGATGTTTTTGTGCATACTGAGTTTATAGAAGTAGTTCCTACTTTCTTGTATATGCATTGAGCTTGTTGATGTAGAGTTGATGTTTCCTCCTATGATTATGCCTTTATATTGATGTGTCATTATTGTTGGGCTGCTAGTCTTGAGTCGTTATCCCTTAAAGTGTTTAAAGTTTCATTCGATGACGAATGTTCCTATGTAGGGGATAATATAACGACCCGGAAAATGATAGGATGAACTAGAGCCTAATCATGAGGGTCGACGTCAAGATACATGTTAGACTCCATAGTTGAAGGACCTTTTGAAGATTGGTTGAGGGTTGCAGGGGCAAGTGCCAAGCCAAGGGGGCAAGGCCTAAGCCAAAGGCCAAGGCTGCCCAATCTTGGCCAAGCACTGCCTCAAGTCCACAGACCACTTCACGGCCAGTGGTCTTGACCATGGTCCATAGAAATGGCCGTGAAGGTCACTTGGTGGCATGGGAGGCAAGGCATTTTGGCCAAGCTACTGCCCAAACTTCACGGACCACTCCACGGTCAGTGGTCTTGACCACGGTCCGTAGAAGTGGCCGTGAAGATGCCTTGGCCTCATGCAGATTGGCAAGCGAAAGGGAGTCACTGCCTAGAGGACCATGGGCATCACCACGGGCCGTGGTCCACTTTCACAGACTGTAGAAGTGGGCTTGGTCCCTGACGTGGATGCCCTAGTTGGGGGTTTTTAGGTAAATTCGTTCTAAGTGTTTATTAAGTGGGGTTGATTTTAAATGGTTTATATCATATATATATATATATAGTTTTAAGTCTTTTAACACCTATTTTACCCCATTATTCAAAACACCCAAATCAAAATCCCAAAGTTCTTCCTCTCTCAATATTTATCTCTCTAACTCAAGGAAGAAGAAGAAGAAGTGGGAGGTAGGGTTGGATTCAAGGCGTTTATTCATCAAATTTCTTGGGGAATCTTAGTAAAGGTATAGTGATCCTTCATCTAGGTTAGCTTTCCCTAGAGTCAATTTCAAAGTAGTTTTCAAAGTTTTCAAGTTCATGAAAAACCAAGGGTTTTACTCAATCTCATGGGTTCTTTCTTCAAACGATTTCATGGTTCCTAATGTCATATAAAAATTGTATTGATGTTTATTTGATGATTTAAGATGAAAATACTCCATGAACCCATGATTTCTCCAAATTCCTAAATTGTACCTTATGAAGTAGGTTGGATGATTATGAAAGATTATGGATGGAATTTGTCTAAATTGCTTTGGGTTATTTAATTGTATCATTATCTATGCCTTAATTATGGTGCATTATTGGTGTATTGATGATTTGAGATTTATGGCCTTGAATGCAAGTTATGACTAAATGTTCATGTTGAAGTAGAATTTTGCTTGACCTATTGATCCATTTGAAAGGTGGAGGTGTTTACTTACTAAGTGTATGAATGTTAATTCAATGAAGTTAAGGTGATCATGTATTGAAGGTATTTGTGTTATTATTGAAAGGCTAATTCTCAATTTGACATTCATGAATGATTATGATAGAATGTGAAGGGCTTCTATGATGTAATGTTCTAACTTGAAGTGGTAGGCTTAGGCATCCTTTCTTGTATAATGAATGTGTATTGACTTGATTAATATGATTCGATAGGCTATGGAATTCCTTTCATATATGAGTATTGAATGTGTCTTGACTTGATGGATATGAATTGATAGGCTTAAGGCATTCTTTTCATAAATGATTTAATGTAATGAAGACTCTTGAATCAATAGGCTTAAAACATTCTTTTCCTAGCGAGTCAATGTACCATGAATCGATAAGCTATGGCATTCCTTTCATGAGTGTTTGCATGTAATGAGGGACCATGAATCAATAGGCTTATGTCATTCTTTTCATGAGGACCCTAGGGTTATCCTTAAATGTACCATGGATCGATAGGCATATAGCATTCCTTCCTTGTATAATGATGTAAGTTGGGTCGATAGGCCTATGGCTATCCTCCCTAGTAGACTAATGTAATGTGAATGAAATAATCTATGGTGATGTAAGCTAAGCACCGAATGGATATAGTTAGATGGAAACTCTCCCAATGTTAGGTTAGAGTTCGAAGGAACATCTTCCTATCCCATAACTATGTGCCCACATAGGATATTAGCTAGAGGATTCCATCCGAGCTAATGTTACCGTTCTACCTTAGGCAAGTGGAACACCTTTTTACAGTGTGGGGCTATATGACACTGGATTCCATGTCTAACTTGCGGGGTCTATGTCGGTTAAATGATTATTCCCATCATGTGAGATGTGCATTATGGTTTCTTGAGAGGTTCTATAAAGTGTAGGTGGTAGTATGGGATGCCATCTATACATTGCACGAGTAGGCTTTGATAGGGCCATAGTGAGTTGTCTAAGTCCTAATGACTAATATATGAAAGTCCTCTAAATGATGTAATTGAAGAATGTTGACTCCTAAATGCTTAATGCGATATGTATGCTATACTTGGGTTATATTATGAGTTATTTTCCCTTGTTATGTCTTATGAAATGTTATGTCTCTTATGTATGGATATTTTGTAAAGGTGAAAAAGAAGGAATGACAAGTTCACTTTTGGTGACCTTAATGTGATGCCTTGGTGTGGATGGTGGTATGGGACACTATCTATACATTTCACAAGGTATAGCATGAGGGTTACTTGAGGTGAAGGTCTAAGGTGAAGGTAATGGTTTACATGATGATATTGTCTAAATGTGGTATTATGACTTGCATGATGATTATACTTGTATTGTATGTCTCTTATGCTATTGTACTTTGTATTTCTAAAAAGTGGCATAATGCATGGTTTCCAACCAAAATGTTCCCTTTAAAGCATGTTTTTGCATGGTCATCATACTTAGTACATTTTTGTGTGCTAATCCATATTTCTCTTATTTTTACTACAAGTGTAGGTTCCGGGAAGTGATTGCTTCTAGCTAGATCGAAGTGCTTGGATTGCTATTCCTCCAAGGCTAGAGTGGTACGTCCTCATAGATCGAGGACAAGCGTCTCTTTTGAAGTTTATTTTCTTTTCATGTAATAGACAATTCTAGTTCTTTTGATTGTAAAGGGTCGTGACCCTATCTTGTTAAACCTTTGTTTAAGATGGCCATGTGAGACTTTAGTAATCCACTGCTTTACAAATGAGTCTTTGAATGTCTTTAGATTGTATGCTTTTTGAATAAAAAGTTCAAATTCCATATTATTTCTATTACCTATGCAATGAATGAATGCGATGAGGCTTGTACGAGACTCCTTTGAGGTCAAGTATGCCGTGTCCCATCCGGGACCTAGACTCGAATCGTGACAGTGAGGATGACTAATATCGCCAAAAGAGCCACGAGCTGGACGGTTTATAAATGGCCAAATGTTTAAAATTTCAAACTCTTTCTTATTCCCTTATTTTTAACTTAATAAAACAACACCCGCACTTTAGGTTTTCAATATTCTTGCATTCTATCACTTTTTGGTCATTGATCTTGTGTTCGGTTGAAATTCTTTGCCGCCTAGAGTTACAAAATCGCATTATGCATTAAAGGTTGGTTTTCTGAACCCCAAACTATTTATTAGCAGTTGAATTCAAATGCAATTGTATAATTCTTATTGATGTGTGTTGGGCCTGCTCTGAAATAGTAATTTTGTGCTAATTTGCTTTTCATAACCTTGTAATTGTGCTAGAATGGTTATATTGTTGATTTCCCAAATTTCATGCTTTAAAATTGATCGTAAATTTGTGGGTTGTGTTAAACTTTTGCTGGAGTCTCGTCGGGTGAAGTTTGAGTAACCCCAATTGTGCTAAATGACGTGTTTTGCCCAATGATGAAGCGTTTAACGTCATTGTTAAGGGAAAAACTCGTCAAATGGCCAATTTTGATTGAGTACCCAGGTGGCATGGGTCGTATGGGCATGGGCTTAATTGATTGAGTATGTTGTTTAATTTTGTTTTCGGGGGTTGCAGGCTTGATTTTGGGAAACGGGGTTGAAAACTGGCACGTTGGGTAGTTTGGTGAGCTGGGTCGAGCTCGCCGAACCACTCGATGGGTCACCAAAGTCCCTCTAGATCGCCCTTAATTTTGTGTTTTGGTTGAGTTTGAGTTTGTAACTTTTGACGGGAAGCCTGAGCTCGCTGAGTGCACTCGGTGACTCGCCGAAAGTCTCCTTAGATCGCACTTTTTGTGCCCCTAACTCCTAAAACACACTTTAACTTTCGGCGGGCTAGTCTGAGCTCGCTGAATGTCATTGGCGATTCTCCTAAAGGCCCAACATATCGTCGACCTGTCTTTTTTCTGGGAAATTTTCAGGCTAATCCTTTCAGCGAGAGCGATTTGGCTCGCCAAAGTTATTTGGAGACTCGCCGATTAGTTCGATGAGTCTTTCTACAACATGATTTTGGCAATTTTCTTGGATTAATTCTAACAGTTTTTGGTTTGTATTGCAGATATGGCTAGGACCAACTTGGATGATAGTGGCATGCCGCCCGAATAAAGAGCATGGGGCATTATTATTAATGAGGGTGCGGATGCTCCCTCTAAAAAGGGAAAACAAGTACCTCCAAAAAGAGGCAAAGGAAAGGGCAAAGCGCCCATAACAGAAAGACTGGAGCACAACTCCGGTAGTGATGGAGAGTCTGCCCAATCTCAGTCCTCATTCTCAGAGACTACGGATGATCAACCACTACAGACTAGGCGAGATGAGATTCCTGCCAGAGTTCGCCAAGATCTGTCTAGGATCCCAAGGCCTATCCCTCATGTTGTTGATACAGTGCCAGCTCTGGCACAGACGGTGGTTCCAATGCCACCAGTTCAGGGTCCTCCTCCCCGACTACTCAATAGGCTAAAGGTCGAGGGATTAAGGACAATTCTAGAGAAAAAGAGGTTGTCTATAGATGGAGTAGTAGACAGGTATCCTAGTGTGTGGGACACTCTCCGGTTCCATATATTCGAGCAATTTACCAGGCCCCGAGACACCTACATTACTACATGGGTCCGGGAATTTAACACAGCATATAGTGACATGGTACCAAAGAGGAAGAAGAAGGCCAGTGCCTTCAGACTGGTGAAGTCCGTCATAGTCCGGGGTAAAGAAGTAGGGTGCAATAACGATCACATCAATACTGTAATTGACAAGGCTATTCATTTTGAGCATTCATATGAGGGCTTGGCTACAGCTCAATCCCTGGATTACCTAAAGGGCTGGCTTGCTCCCCAAATTTCTGACACCACCACGAGGTGGATTGAGGTAGGAGCTCCCATTAAGAAGAAGGACTTGAATATTGTTGCTTGGTACTAGTTCAGGTTCATCAGCATCTCTATCATACCCTCACAAGATAAGTCCATCATTCGCCACCCAAAGTCATCCTGTCTTGGATCCATCATAGCCAAGAAGACGCTCAACTTGGGACTCATTATTGAGCAGGAGATGGCTATGAGGGCCAAATAACGCCAGACATCCCTTTTCTTCCCAATCCTGATTACAGAGTTAAGTCAGCGTGCTGGAGTTCCTCAAGACGAGGGACATAGAGGTCACTCCCACATATATATCCGGTGCATTGAGGCCGAGTACACTCGAGATGAGGCAGATAAGAGGACAGCGGCTCCGGTGGATGCTTCCCCGGAGGTTGATTTTGATTCTATACCTGTAGAGGCCTCTTTGCCTATTCTGGCTTCTAGACCTTCAGGTACACCCACTTCCACTTCCTCCTAAGCTCATGTTTCTTCTACTGCTTTCTAGCCCACAAATATTACTTAGGCCATAATCTTGAAGATGGTGCACTTAGCCCATTCTGGCGATGTGCAAGCTACCCGGCTAGAGGCTGAGGTGCCTTAGATGATTGAATGAGCCATCTTAGCTTCATTGACACCCTTTCGGACATATATGACACTCTCACAGCGAGAGTAGAGACTTGTGAGAGTCGACTGGGGGTTACTTCAGAGGTAATGGCCTTGAAAGGCGAGGTTGTGGATTTGAGGAAAGACGTGGACTATCTGAAGTCTACGGACTTCACCTATCTCTTGGAGTCAGCTGAGGATCAGGATGCCCCGACCAGTTATAAGATGCCTTCTGCCACCACCGGAGATGTGCATATAGAGGATGTGGCAGCTGACGAGTCATAGGGAGAGATGGATGAGGAGTAGCTGGATGCTCAGGAGACAACCATATATGGAGACCTGCTAGATTTAGAGAAGACAATTCTACTGTCAGTCATTCATACATCGCTGACAGATACGTCGATGGCAGGCCCTAGTGGAGCCAGTATTGCTGATGTTACATCTTGCACTATTGCCCAAGATCAGAGTGTGACCCCGGGCATTTATTCCCCGACATATGGAGCGACTGTGTATACATGACCTTTCTTTACTTCCCTCTCTGTCTTTTTTATTGACTTTTTGATTATGCTTATTGCATTTGAGGACAACTGCCTTTTTTGTTTGTGGTGGGGTGAGGTATTTCCATACCTACCTCTTGTGACTGTATTTTGTATATATTTGGTTTTTGTGCTTTAAATTGTGTTGTTGGATTCTATCTTGTGGATGTTTGAGGTTGTGGCTCCTTGTTTTGAATAAAAATGGTTTTTGACAAATTTTGAAATTTTTTGCCACCTCTTGTGTGTGATTATGGCTGTTCTTGTGCAAATTTGAGTATCGGTCATGATCAATACCGATGACTTGAATATTGCTCTTAATCAAACAAAAATGAATGTGCGGCTACGATAAGGCCAAATTAAGTTGCACAGACAATGTGTGAACTTTTTGCATCTCATTGTGACTAGCTGATTGTCGAATGAGTCTCTTGTGATGAACATTGCACACTAGCAAAAGTGTGGAGTCTCATTTGATAATTGTGTCAATGCCTTGTGTGTCGAGCTTACTTTGAACCTTGTGGGATGACACCTAGAATTTTCCCCGTTAGTCCAATTGACTAAGTGACGCAATCACTTGAAATGATCTTAGTCAAAAAAATTGATGAGTGAAACAATTTGACAATATACCTCTCTTGTGGCCAACCTTGTCAGATGTGTGAACTTTGTTTGAACCCCTTTGAGCCTTATCCTTTTCTTGGAAGAAACTTGAAAAATTGTGACCCCTCTTGTATCCACTCACCCATAACTCTCATGAAGGGTGGTTTGTTAAATAGCCAACTTAGGCCAAAAGCCTAAGTTGGGGGCGTGCTGAAAAGAGAAGGTAAATCAATAAGTGTGAAGAATTCCCCTTTGAGCAATGGTCTTGAAAAAGATGGAATCCCTCCGTATATAAAACAAAAGAGAAAGAAAAGAAGAAAGAAAAAGAATGAAAAAGTTGTGAAATAAAGTTTTGAAAGTTGCAAAAGATATGAGGTGTCCTGAAACTCATATGAAGTTGAATAATGGGGGGAATTTTGAGCATGAGTAAAAATGCTGAAGAAAAGAAAGAAAAGTGAAGTTCAGACCACATTTCATGAGGGTAGCAACCACTGAGCCTAAATGACCATACCTTCACACTCAGCCTCGTTACAAGCCTTTAAAAGACCTTTTTGATCTTGAGTGAGCTGAAATGAATGTTGATTGGAAATAATGGCAAACTTATGGGTGAAGTCATGCATGTGTTCATCTTTGTGAGTGTGAGAGTCATGTGTGATTCCGAAACTATAAATTGTTGAAAAATAGTGTGTGAATAGGGAATCATCTTTGTTGTGAGGGAATTTGAGTACCTTTGTGGAGCTTGAACTTGCCTTTGATGCAAGTATTGTAAACTTAAGTATCTTTGATAATGGTGAGTCACAATTTGAATCTTTGAGTCCACAATTTATCCTTGCATAAGTAAGTTGAGTCTTGTTGTGTGTATTCATGTTTGAGTCTTATGTAGCACTGTTTGAGACATCATTTTTGAACTGATGAACTTGAGTTTTACTTAAGGACAAGAAAAAGTGTAAGTTTGGGTGTTGATGAGTCCAAGATTTGGACTCATATGGGGCTTTGTTTACATAGATTTAGTGTCCTCAAATGATTAATTTGTGCCAATAACTAATGTTAAATCCTTGATTTTCAGGTATATGTATTGAGGAACAAAGCAAGGACACTAATAGGCAAAAAGGAACAAAACAAGCTGAAGGAATGAAGAAGGGTGAGCCTGACGATCGCCAAGATCACTCAGCGTGTCGCCGAGTGGTTCATCAGACCACCTAAAGTTCCAGTGTGCCAAACCCTGAAGAAAAGAACCAAGTTGGCAATGGAAAGGAGAAGTCAGCGGATCGCCGAGAGATTCCGCGAAGCCAAGACAGACCGCCCAAAGTTTCAGACCTTGAGGATGCTGAGTACCAAGGCAAAAGGGTGATGGAAAATACAAAAAAGGAGGCTCACCGAGTTGTTCGGCGAGCCCGACTTACTTCGCCGAGTGACTCTCCGCAACATATTTTTGGCGACAATAAATACGTTTTTGAACATTTAGTTATGTATCATTTTTACTTTTAGAACATTCTATTTTGAAGTTTGGATCATCTGGAGACATTTTTCTCTAGTTTTTCCTTCGGTTTAAGGGATTGAAGAAATTTACTTTTGAGAATTTGGAAGTGGGTCTTTGAGATTCTTCAAATTGGAGCATTGTAAGGGGGAATCTACACTTACCCAGTTGATGAATAATCAATTTGGTAACTATTTTTACTTTTTCATAACGTCTAGATAAAACCTCAATTCTTGGGATGTGATCATGTGATTATAGGCTGATTTAGTTTATGGCTATTGCTAATTGTTAGTTTGAATGCTATTTAGAAGTGAGTTTAATCATTAATTGTGGTTTAATTTAAGAATTGTAGTTACAAATGCAGTTATATGTTTGTTTTCTTGGCTTGCTCGAGAGAGAGAGAGGTTTTAGAACTAAAATTATTGATTGATGGTTTGTGGGTATTGGGTTGACCTGGGTTCAGCTCAAGAGAGTGAATCCTGAACCCAATCAAACACATTTAGCTCGAGAGAGTGAATGGATTAAGGTGTGGGTTGATCTTATTCTGCATGCTTGTTGATGTTCAACATAAATCACTTGATTTGGGGAAAATTGTTTGAGATAAAGTTTACCTCCACTATAGCCTAGCTAACTCACCAGTATCTAGCTAATTACTAATAGTTGCAAGTACCCATATGTCTATGATTGCGTATAATCGATCACATCCCAAGAACTTGTCTCATTATTGTTAATTCTTATTGTTCGTGACTGTTTGTAGCTGTTAATCAAAACCAAAATCCCATTTGACATTTGTGTCACCCCTTAATTTGAATGATGTCATTATTCTATAACTTTATTCCTATGACTGATTTAAACATGTTCATACTTCCCAATTGAATCTCAAACACGTACCGCTCCGTGTGGGATTCGACCCCAACTTATTTAGTTGGATTATATACTGATTTACGATAGTTGACACTTAGAATTGGATAAAGTTTCTTTGATAACGTTATTTTAATCAATACCTCGTGGTTAGCCCACTCCCTGTGGGTGAGGGGTCGTGGGTCATGGACTGCAAAATAGGCCTCTGAACCTCGGACCACGATTCACCAGCACGGGCCGTGGGTCCAACCACAGTCCGTTTGATATGAGTCGTGGGTGAGGCCTGAACTACCATTTGGCAGTTTCACTTAGGGGCATTATGGGGTTTTCTAGTTTTCATTAATATTAAGTGATGCCATCTTGTATTAATTTAGACTAACTATAGATTGTTTTAAGACCCCCAAAATAAGTGATCTTTCTCATAATTCCATAATTCCAAAATCCCAAATTCAAAATCAACTTTTCCCTCAAAATTCTCTCTAGAACTCCAAGGAAGAAGAAGAAAGGAGGTGAAGCTAGGGTTGAAGGATCAAGATTTTCTACTCAATTTAATTGGAATTCAAATCTAAGGTATGGTAGTCCTTCATCCATGGAAATCTATCATCCATGGAGTCCCTCATAAACCCCAATTTCAAAGATATAAATTCCCCAAAAGCTATGGTTTGTCTCCAAGTTATGGATTCCTTTCAAAAATGATTCTATTGATTTAATTACTTTATATTATGATTTAATTGATGATTTATTGAAGTTTCATGATGAAATCTTCCAACAATTCATGAAATCCCCATATTCCCAATTTATGACCTTGTGATGTGGGTGAATTGTAGTAAGACGAGTGTAATGAGATTATGCTTATAGTAATTGTAGTAATTGATTCATGTTATTATCCATGTCTAATGTATTAATTCTAGATGTGTTGATCGAATGTGATCTATGGTCCTTGAATGGAAAAGTATGAGAATTATGCATGACTATGAGGTTTATGTATATGCTTTTAGAACACTTTGAGAGTAAAGTGAATATGATTATGATCTAGTTGTTGTGTTATTGGATGATTATCCTCATGTACACAATTTTGTATGAATATGATTTGATGTGAAATGTTTTCTCACAATATGATGATTCTAAGGTTTAAAAGTTATTCTCACCTATTGAATCTATGAGCTATAGTATAAATTATGTTGGATTGAGTGTACTGACATTTTTCCATGAATATGAACTTAAGTTAAGGCTTAATATGGAATCTATGGGAATTAAGGCTTAGCACCGAGTGTATATGAATATGAGATGGAAGCTTATACGATAGTTGAGTCCGGCTTCCCAATGAAAGCTTTTACACTAGTTGAGTCCGTCTTTCCAAATGGGTTCCTTTTACCTTAGTTGAGTCCGAGTTCCCAAAAGAAGGTATCTCATGAGATGAAAACCTTATACCTTAGTTTAGTCCGGGTTTCTAGTAGCAATCTCTTTATCCCAGAGTTATGTTCCCACATAGGTCTTTAGCTAGTAGATCCACCTAAGCTAAGAGTATGGTTCCACCTTAGGCAAGTAGGACAACCCCTTTTCGGTGTGGGGTAGACACTGGATTCCATGTTAAGCTCACATGGTCTATGTCGGTTAAGGCTTATTCACCTTTATGATTGTATGAACAAGAAGATGAATTATGAACTATAGTTACTCAAGAAGCTTTACTTAGTATGGGTGGGATTATGATATCTTATTCATACATTGCACAAGAATGCTTGGAGGGTATTTATGGTATGTTCCTATTATGATAAGATGATCTATGAGTTGATTATGATTATGACTTGTGATTTTGCATTATCTTCAAAATGATGCTTTAAACTAGTAAATGGCATGCATTCAACTAAAATGTCCCTTTTAGCATGATTTCATGATTTTGTGCATGACTATCATACTTTGTGAATTTTTGTACAAACCCATATTTTCCTACATTTTTCCCAAGTGTAGGGTCCGATTCTCAAGGTGGTCCCCATTGTGGCTAGAGCTTGGATTTGTTCATTTCTCTTGCTTGTGGTGAGTCCTCATGATGAGAGGACGGATATTATCATTGTAGTTTCATTCTTGTATTTTCATTTTCGGATTGTTTTGGATGGACTGTGATCCAATTTTGACTCAAGTATTGTAATAGATGGCTAATTGAGCCAAGTCTAGACTTCCGCTTTCCTTTATGAAAATTTTGGACTTGAAATGCGTGTTTAATCTTATTGTGCTAATGCTTTATGTTATGCTATGCTACGTGACTTAAATGGAGCCTTTTAGGGTTCTATGTGCCTTGTTACGTCTAGGGGTACCCTTGCGTCGTGACAAACTTGGTAATCAGAGCACAAGGTTTAGAATGATTCTAGGATGATGTCTCATAAGCCACGTCTAGTAGAGTCTTGTTCATGAGTGTGAAGCTCGCCACACTTATGAATGAAAGGCTATAAGATGTTTAGGAAATCTCTCTTCTTTCATTATTCTTAAGTCCTGCCTTAGAGTTTAACTCTATAAAGTCCCTCTTCTAATCCTTTTCTTGTGACTTCAGGATATGAACACACGAAGAGCTAATGCTAGAAGAATGGAGAGTGGCAATGTGAAAGAGGAAGCACTTCAAGCTAATCAAACTCCTCAAGCTAACCAAGCTCAAGTTGATCCCGTAGTTGAGAATGTGATCCACGCGGAGTTTAGGTCTACTATCCAAATATTGGCTCAAGTCGTGACGGTTCAAGCCAATAGAGAAGTTGTAGCTCTGGTCAATCCTAATGTGAATTCGTCCACTTCAAGGGTAAGGGATTTGGCTAGAATGAACCCTCCCAAAATTCATGGCTCTAAAGTGGAAGAGGATCCCGAAAGGTTTATCGATGAGGTTTATAAAATTCTAGCTATTATGGGGGTCGCTTTGGAAGAGAAGGTGAAGTTAACCGCTTACCAACTAAATGATGTTTCTCAAGTATGGTATGATCTTTGGAAGAGGGGAATACCCATAGGAGCGGAGCCGGTTGAATGGGAAGCATTCAAATTGGCATTTCTTGATAGATTCTTTCTCCGAGAGTTGAGGGAAGCTAAGGTGGAGGAATTCATTAACCTTAGACAAGGTAGCATGAGTGTAAAGGAGTATGCCTTGAAATTTAGCCAAAAATCCAAGTATGCTCCATCTATGGTGGCGGATTCAAGAGATGAGATGAATAGGTGTAACACCCCAGAAACTAGTAGACCGAACTAGAGCCATAAGCTAAGGTTCTAAGGTTTGATGTATGAGAAATAGAGTCGTAGACGAGAATTTACGTGCTTAGAATGAGAAGTTTAGTGGTTGAAGTTCAAGGTAAGTATTAGACCTAGTAGCTTATATGACCTTTGAGAGTTTGGTTGAGCATGGGAAGGGCATGTACCAAGGCAAAAGGGCAAGCCTAAGCCAAAGGGCCAAGGCTGCCCAACCTTCGCAAGGTACAACCTAAGGTCCACGACCAATTTCACGGCCAATGGTATTGACCACGGACTGTGAAGTGGTCTATGAAGATGACTTAGGATGGTGGGAGGCAAGGCCATGAGCCAAGAAACTGCCCCAAGTTCATGAGCCACTTCACGAGTCATTGGCTTGACCACGTCCCATCAAAGTTCTCATGAAGGTGTCTTAGTATTTTAGGGTGTTTTAGGGTCTTGGCAAGTTGGGGGAGCCACTGGTCAAGGGACAACGGGTACCACCATGGGCCGTGGTACCCTAGACGGACCGTCCAAGTGGCGGTGGTGCCTGGACAGGGCTGCCAAGTTGAGGGACATTTGGGTAAATTCCTATACGACTAGGTTTAAGTGGGAATCATTTTGTATGTATTTTATTCACCTATTTAGACTATTTTAAGTCCTTAGCCCCCAACTTTAAGTCACTTTACATTAGATTCAAATCAAAATCCCAAATCACTCCTCTCTCAAATATTTCTCTCTCTAAGAAGAACCTTCATTGAAAATGGAAGCTAGGGTTGAATCTAAGGTAAAGAACAAAGGCTCCCTTGCTAAATGCTTGTGCTAGGGCTTTGATTAAGGTATTTTTAAATCTTCATCTATGGGATCTTCCACCCATATAGTTCCCTAGAATTTCCCCTAATTTGTGAAGAAGAACCCCAATCAAGCTAGGGTTACTTCCAATGTATGGGTTTTAGGTGGGTATGATTCCAAATGGTTCGATACTAATCATATATGATTATTTTAGTGTTGATTCATGATATTATGAAGAATTTATTTGAATTCCTTGGTTAACTCTAATTTCAAAAGTATGTGGGTTTGTATCTTTTGAAGAGGGATTGATGATTCTTGCTAGATTCTCTTGGATTATTGTCATGAATGGGATTTATTCAAGAATAGAAATATGAAATTATGAATTGAACTAGACTTATGCATGTATGATAGAATATGAATTGAAATGATTAAGAATTGGGACTTTTGATGAATTATGTTTAGAATTGCTTATGACTAAGGCTTCGGGCTAATGTGTCTTGTGATATAGACTTGTATGATCATTGTGGAGTAAAGCTTTAATGTAGGGCTTGAAGCCATAATGTTGATCACTACGGCTTAAAGAGTAAGTCTATGATGATGATATATCTTGCATATATGTAGAATGTGAAAGGTTAATCACCTAAAATGAATCGCACTTGTTAGAATAGAACAACTTGAGTTTGAGTCTTATGATTCCTCCATGGATAGTTGAATTATGTAGCTTGGGATGGTAGATCTTATGGTAGCATGGAATTGAGGAATTAAGCTCTCCTAAGGTTAGCTTGAACTAGCATTGGTAGGATGCTTTTCATGGTAGCTTGCATTAGTATAAGCATGGTAGCCTAGGATTGAGGATCTATACTCTCTTATGGGTATCTTGAAGTATCATGGTTAGAATGCCTTCATGGTAGCTTAACTTGGTTAGGCCAAGACCATTTCATGGTAACTTAGGATTAAGACACCATACTCTCCTAAGGATAGCTTAGGGTTGAGAATTCATACTCCCCTAAGGATAGCTTGCATCTTATTGAATGGTTGCATGGTGGCTAGGTAGGTATACTTGTATCCTTCCTTTGATAGCTTGGATTGTGTGATAGGATGTTTTCTACGGTAATTAGGTCTAGCATGGTAATATGATATTCTTTGATAGACTAGAATG
Source organism: Solanum acaule (assembly GCA_036250505.1). Classification (NCBI taxonomy): domain Eukaryota; kingdom Viridiplantae; phylum Streptophyta; class Magnoliopsida; order Solanales; family Solanaceae; genus Solanum; species Solanum acaule. The sequence continues at coordinate 20,276 of JAJOOR010007740.1, read as the reverse complement.
ACATATAGTTAGCATTGAGTAAGCTAGCCTAAAGAAGTACTTAGTGTGAGTGGTAGTATCGGATGCCATTCATACATGACACAAGTATGACTTGAAGCTTCTTATGAAGTGTCCTCTTCTGTGATGTATGCCTAGTTTGGATTGTTGCTATAGTTGTCTTCCATGCTATGATTGACTTAGATGATAGTTCCTTTTCAATATGAAATAGGTCAATAGTGACATCTAGAAATGATTATATGAATATGGTGACTTTAAGGATATGCTTAGTGTGTGTGGTATTATGGGATTCCCCATATGCATTGCACAAGTTTGCCTTGAGGTTACTTAGTGGTTTAGTGTTGTTATGACATGAAAAGCTAGGTCTTGACTATGAAGGTGGGCTATGACCAAGAATGACCAAAGAGAGGTACTTAGCTTGGATAGTATTATGGGATGCTATCTTGGCCTTGCACAAGTATTCTTGGAGGTGGCTTGTGAAGTAGTTCATTTGAATGTGAAAGACTAATGGTTGAAGTATGAAGTTATGTATGTCTTATGTTCACTTTTAATGATATGATACTTATGTTGGAGTTTATGTTATGATTATGTTATTGTCTCTTATACTAATGTCTTATGTTGACGAACCATTTGAGATGCTTTGTGATGTGTATGTTATCTTTCATACTTGTTACATTTTGTACTAACGCATATTGTCTACATTCTAATCAAATGCAGGGTCTTGGAGATTGAGTTGCTTGGAAGCTAGGCTCCTTAGTGTAAGAAGACTTGAAGATTTGGTGATTCCTCATAGCTTCGAGGACAAACCCTCTTTATGTTCCTTTTATTTCTTTCCTTATCTTTTAGACTTTTTATGGGCTGTGTCCCAAGACTTTTATTCATGTTATTCATATATTGTTTGAGACAAAGATGTTAGAAAGACTTCTGCTTTTATGAAATGCTTTTCGATTGTATGTTTAAAGAAAGTTTTAAATTTCCCTACTTTTCTATGATCTTAGGTTATGATGATGCTAAGGGATTGTATGCGACCCCTTCGGGTTCAAGTACGCCATGTTATGTCTAGGGGGTACCCCTGGGTCGTGACAGTAGGTTTTTTATGGGTATGTCTGAGTTGGTTCAATAAGAATTTCGTACGACAATGCTCCTTCATGACATGGATATCTCAAGGCTTATGGTGTATGCTCAACAAATTGAGGAGTCAAAACTCAATAAAAGAAATAGACATGTGAAAAAAGCTAGAACCGGTGATGGGAACTTCTCCAATGCTAGGTCCGGTGGACAAGGCCGACCAAGGTTTAAACAAAGGTTCTCCAACCAAGGCTCCTCTAGTGCTCCAAGGGTCAACAAAGATAGGGTTTTCAACTTTAAACCTTAAGGAGGTAATAGTGGTGGTTCTTATGTTGCTAGGCTTAATTGTTCAAAATGTGGTAGAAAGCATGAGGGCAAGTGTCTTGTTGGCACCGATGGATGTTTTAGTGTGGGAAGGTTGGCCACAAAATGAGCGATTGTCTAATTCTCGAGGTTAAGGGAAAGGGAAGATAAACAAGTTCCTCCAAGTTGTTCATACTCCAATGCTCAAAAGTAAAACCGCTTTTATTCTCTTCAATCCCGAGGTGACCAAGAGAGCTCCCGGATGTGGTGACCGATATGTTAAAAGTCTTTTATATTAATGTATATGCCTTGTTAGATCTCGGTGCTACATTTTCCTTTGTGAAACCTTTTGTGGCCATGAAGTTTGAAATACTCCCCGAAGTGTTAGTAGAACCATTTTTGGTCTCTACCCAGTTGGTGACTCGGTGGTGGCTAAAAGAGTTCATAGTAGTTGTCCCATTTCCTTGTCCCAAAAATTTACTTTGGTGGATTTAGTGGAGTTAGAATGTTAGACTTTAATGTAATTTTTGGTATGGATTGGTTGCATGCATGTTATGCCTCTATCGATTGTAGGACTCAGGTGGTTAGGTTCCAATTTCAAAATGAGCCCATCTTAGAGTGGAATGGGGGAAATTCTATACCTAGAGGTCAATTTGTCTCTTGACTTAAAGCTAGGAAAATTATCTCCAACGGGTGTATTTATAAGTTTGTTAGGGTGATGGATGTTGAGTTCGAAACCCCTTCTATAGAGTTGGTTCATGTAGTGAATGAGTTTCCAGAAGTCTTTCTCGATGGTTTACCCAACATTCTTCCCAAGCGGGAAATAGATTTTGGCATTGACCTTTTACCGGATACGCATCCTATCTCCATTCCTCCTTAAAGAATGGTTGCGGCCGAGTTAAAAGAGAAACTAAAGGAGCTGCTAGATGAGGGTTTCATCGGACCGAGTATCTCTCCATGGGATGCTCCGGTATTGTTTGTTCTAAAGAAGGATGCATCTCTTAGAATGGGCATTGATTATCGTCAATTTAACAAAGTGACCATTAAGAATAAATATCCCCTTCCGAGAATCGACGACTTGTTTGATCAACTTCAAAGGGTTAGTTATTTCTCCAAAATTGACCTTCGTTTGGGCTATCACAAATTGAGGGTGAGAGGGGTTGATATTCCCAAGACGGCCTATAGGACCCGATATGGTCACTATGAATTTGTGGTTATGTCATTTGTATTGACAAATGCCCCGACGGCATTTATGGATTTAATAAATAGAGTGTTTAGGAAATACCTAGACATATTTGTGATGTCGTGTATCGATTATATATTGATATATTTAAGGAGTGAGAATGAACATATGGACCATTTGAGAGTTGTGTTGCAAGTTCTTAAGGACCAACAACTTTTGCAAAGTTTAGCAAGTGTGAATTTTTGTTAAGTTCCGTAGCTTTCCTTTGTCATATTCTTTCAAGCAAGGGTATTGAGGTAGATCCTAAGAAGACAGATGTGGTCAAATGTTGGCCTAGACCTCTAACTTCTTCCGATATTAGAAGCTTTATAAGTTTGGCCTGTTACTATAGGAGGTTTGTTGAGGGGTTTCCTCCATTGCTTCTCCGTTGACGGATTTGACTCAAAAGAAGGCTAAAGTTGAGTGGTCAGAAGCTTTTGAGAAACGTTTCCAAGAATTGAAAGATAGACTTACTTTTGCTCCAGTGTTGACCTTCCCGAAGGGTACAAATGGCTTTGTGGTGTATTGTGATGCCTCTTGAGTGGGGTTGAGATGTGTGCTTATGCAAAATGGTAAGTTTATTGCCTATGCTTCAAGGCAACTTAAAGTCCATGAGAAGAATTATCCTACCCATGATCTTGAATTAGCGGCGGTTGTATTTGCCTTTAAAATATGGAGACATTACTTGTATGGGGTCCATGTGGATGTTTTCACCGATCACAAAAGTCTTCAATATGTGTTTAGTCAAAATGACTTGAATCTTCATCACGAAGGTGGTTAGAACTCTTGAAGGATTATGACATGAGTGTCCTTTATCACCCGAAAAAGCTAATGTGGTAGCGGATGCACTTAGTAGATTGTCCATGGGTAGTCTAGCTCATGTAGAGGATGAAAAGAAAGAGTTGATTTGTGATGTGCATAGGTTTGCTCGGCTAGGTATTCAAGTAGTGGATTCTGCCAAGGGTGGTGTCATGGTTCATAAGGGGTCCAAATCGTCTTTTATGATGGATGTGAGGGCTAAGAAAAGCCTTCATCCTATATTAGTTGAGTTGAAAGAGTCGGTACTCAAGATGTCCATTGAGGCTTTCTCCTAAGGGGGAGATGGGGTACTTAGGTACCAAGGTTGGTTATGTGTTCTGGATGTTGATGGTTTGAGGGAGCAAATTCTAGAGGAAGCTCATAGTTCTCGATATTCTATTCATTCGGGAGCCACCCCTATATGACATTGGCTTTAAATCCCTGAACCCCTAGATTGCTTTATAACTCTTGATTTCGTTCAAATTTTAGTTTAATTACGATAATTGACAACAAAGCTTTACATTAAGTTGTTGGTACCATCCATTTAATTGTTCTTACCACTCCAAATGAGCTAATTAAAGTCCAAATCTCTCGATAAAAAATTCTCCACGATACATCGTTCCCTGTTGGATTCGACCCTGACTCTTCATTGGGATTTTACTAACTACTATCGCTCACCTTTGTAATTTGTTTGGAAGGGTGATTTGAGTGTTATCAGCACTCATCAGTAATAGTTAAAACTAAAGCATTTTATATAACTAAAATAGTTTGATATTTAAAAGTGGAAATCTAACTTAGTCTTGACAATCCATATATTGTACCAAAAGGAGTGATCAAGATATATAATATTTGAAACATAAAGACATAAAAATAGTAGTAAAGGTGACATGGTCCTCGAAGTATGAGGACTAACCAAGTCTTTAAATCTTTAAGATGATCAACTAGTCATGAACGAAGGGAGAGGAATCGTCAATCCATTTATTAGTGAAATAATGTAGGCACAAGTATGTATTAGTACATGGAATGTACTATGTATGAGGGATATGCATGAAAAAAAAAGCATGATCATAAGGGGACATAAGTGAAAATATGATGTACATGACCAAGTTAAACATAGTAAAAACCTTTAAAGAGAATCATAATCATGAACATGGTCAATGCATCTTGAAATCATAAAGGAAGCTTTATAAAACATTTGAAAGTAACTTAGTTCATTTTGTGGGATACTAGCTTTAATGGACAATAGACCATTTGAGCTATACAAGGAATCCGATGAAACCCCCACATTGAAAAGGCAGAGTCTACTTGCTAAGGTAGAACTTCATATAATATCATATGCTATATATTGATTCACTAGATAAGTCATTTAAGGCAATCTTATAGGGGCATGTAGTTTAGAACTAGAGGTTTCTACTAGAGACTATCCTATTTGAGCCTCAACCTCAAAGTTCTCTCGGTGCTAAGCTAAATCCCAACGAAATAGTTATATATATATATATATATCCATGGAAAAGCACAATTAAGTTACTTATCCAAGCTAAAAAAAATCATTGAGTAGCTCATTAAATCTTGAATTAAGCATACATGAGAAATTCTTACACCAAACCATGATTCTTTAAAATGTGAGAAAGTCCTCTCACAATTTCATTGATGCTCATCTTAAAGCAACCTAAATCATAAAATCTTTCTTTTCATAAATCATGCATAAGTTCATGAAAAACATCATTCATCCATTCATAGCTTTTCTATTAATTCATGTTAATTAGGGTTCATGGTCAAAATCATGATCAATGCATGGGTTCAAATGTAATTGATTCAAAAGCATGCAATTAAGTGAGTACAATCATCATACGATCAAAATCAAGCAATTTAATTTATACAAATAGAATCCATGAGGATTTAATGAAAACCTAACCAATTTAGGAAAATTGAACTGACGAATTTATGAAATCTTTGGGACTCAATGGGTGAATGGAACCCATTGATGATATACCTACTTACCTTAATCTCAATGCCCACAAGCAATTGATGAAGAACCCTAGAAATTCCTTAAGAGCCTTGGAGAGAATCCCTTTGAGAGGACTTTGGGAATTAGGGGGGAATAAAGGACAATTAGTAAATTTACGACTAAAATCAATTGTAGGGGCATATTTATAGGGAAAAAGACGTAGTATAGGAATTAGGTGCGTAGAAAAAGACCAAAACACCCTTTGAAATAACTGTCGATCAGCCCTATAGTTGCAACCTACGGACCGTACTGGTCAACTGTAGGTCAAGTGACTGGGGAGAAAAACTTACGACTCATTTCTACAGATCGTTAAAATTCCTACAGTCCGTAGACTAGCTTTATTTTCAAAATATTTTTTCCCACTTCCTACAATATTGGTCTATTACCTGTAGAATTTCCTACGAACTGTAGACTATTCTCGTGGAATTGGACCAGTATACCTCTTTGGCCTTCTTTTCTTTTTTTTCTAGATTACAGGTGTTACAATATTTCCCCCTTGAGAACATTTATCGTATAATGGGACTCAATCTATCATGAATAGAGTAGGAGAGAAACTAACAATCCAACATGAATACAAATTTCATTAAAATGCACACAATCATGGAGAATCACTCCAAGGGAAATCATAACATCAAGATCATTTTTTCATGAACATGCATGCATATGAAAAAATGAGAATGACTAAAACATATGAATCCAATAGAATGAACGAGGAACTAATACCTCAAGCTAGGATAGGAGTGGAGGGGAAGATATGAGGATACCGATACATTATATCGGCTTTGGCCTCCTAAGTAGCACCTTCAACTATTTGATTCCTCCAAAGAACCATCATGGAAGCAACTTCCTTATTTCTCAACTTCCGAACTTGCCGGTCTAAAATCTCAATCAGAACCTCTTCATAAGAAAGATTCTCTTTAACTCCCAAACCTTCCAAAGGTACAATAGACATCAGATCTCTAACACACTTCTTCAACAAAGAGACATGGAAAACCGGATGTATCGATACTAAATCATTAGGCAACTCAAGTTCATAAGCAACTTTGTCAATAAGACTTAAAATTTGATATGAGCCCACATAAAAGGGACTAAGCTTCCCTTTCTTTCCAAACGTCATCAGACCCTTCATGGATGAAATTTTCAAGTAGACCCAATCATCAATATCAAATTCTATTTATCTTCTTCTAACATCAGAATATGACTTTTGTCAACTTTGAGCCATTTTCAACCTCTCATGAATAATTCGAACCTTTTCGATAGAAACATGCACCAACTCGAGCCTTATCAAAGTGACCTCACCAACTTCAAACAAGCTGATTGGAGACCTATACCTCCTACCATAAAGAGCCTCAAATGGTGACATCCCAATGCTAGAATAATAACTATTATTAAAAGTAAACTCAATCAAAGGCAAATAATCATCCCAATTACCCTTGAAATCAATCACACAAGCTCTCAACATATACTCCAAATTCTGAATGGTACACTCAGCTTATCCATTGGTCTGAGGACGGAAAGTCGTTCTAAGTTTCACTTGATTACCAAGACCTTTCTGAAACGACTTTCAAAACCCAAATGTAAAAACTAAGCACCTCGATCAGATATAATGGACAAAGGCACCTCATGAAACCTTACCATTTCCCTAATATAAAGCTTGGCATAGTCTTTCGATGAGAATGAAGTCTTAAAGGGAAGAAAGTCATCCGATTTTGTCATTCAGTCCACTATGACCCAATTTGAGTCAAATTGTCGACGAGTGTGCAATAAACTAGTAATGAAATTCATATTCAAATCTTCACACTTCCATGTAGGAGTACTAATGTTTTGAGCATAACTGCCCAGTTTCTAATGCTCAACTTTCACTTATTGACAATTCAAACATTTAGCCATAAATTCTGCAATATCCTTCTTCATCTCATTCAACCAATAACTTCCCGCGAATCATGGTACATCTTGGTGGCTCCCGGGTGAATAGAATACCGAGAACTAGGGGCTTCCGTCAGAATCTAATTCATTAACTCATCAACATTCAACACACATAACCAACCTTGATATTGAAGGACACTATCTCTCCCTTAGGAGAAAGCCTCAATGGCTCTTTTAGAAACCAACTACTTTAATTCAACCATAATTGGATCAAGATCTTGCTTACCTTTTACATACGATATAAAAGACGATTCATAACCATTATAAACAACTACACCACCTTCATTAGAATCAACCAAACGAACACCCAATCAGGCCAATCTATGAACATTGTGAACTAACTCCTTCTTATCATCCTCAACATGAGCAATACTACCAATCGATAACTGACTAAGAGCATCCACCACCACATTCCCCTTTCTGGAATGATATAGGACACTCATGGCATAATCCTTCAATAACTCAAGTCACCTCCTTTGGCGAAGATTCAAATCCTTTTGAGTGAACACATACTTCAAACTTTTGTGTTCGGTGAACACCTCTACATGAACACCATATGACTTGTGTCTCCAATTCTTTAGAGAAAACACCACTGCCACTAACTCCAAATAATGAGCCGGATAAGTTTTTTCATGTACTTTCAATTGTCTTGAAGTATAAGCAATGACTTTCCCATGTTTCATCAAAATACAATCAAGAATCAACTTTTCTAAAATTTCTTTTGGCATAGACCAATTTTTTTTCTTTGACATTGAAATCATTGAAAGTTCATATGTTTTTGTTAATGCTTCTAGCTTGTAGTAATCAGAACGGTATAGATGCATATATGTAACATTCTAACTTTTCAAATTAATAATTGTCTATGGACAAGGTATCTAGTCAATTTTAAATCTTCCATGGTTGCATATTTTCTTTCGAGGCAAACAATGTATCTTCTTCCAGATTTATAATTAGAATACACATATTCAGATAAAGCAAAAGATTTTTTGCCAAAATCATCCTTTAACCATACCCAAACTTAAACGACATCCTTAAAGTATCATTCTTAGCAGAAAACATCCTTTAAGTATTTACAAGTGAACAATTTTCATCCTTCTATTTGAATTTATCAAAAAACTAACAGATCCCACAAAAAATCAAGTCATCCCTTCATAATTATTATTCTTAGATATGCAAAAATACTACCGTGAACTTTTTCGATAATTGAATTTAACATTATGCAAAATATTTTAATTTGACAGTTTTTTTCCATTTATATTTCATGTAATTTGATATTAAAAATATTATTTGTTGAAATATGTTTCTTCTCAATCGAATATGCTAGAAACGGTGTTTGTTGGAGACTTCCGCTTCTAAAAATATAGAATGAAACTCAAACGCGAGACGTAATCAGTATTTTGATCACTTCAATATTAAATTGGCCCAAAAAATATTGATTGAATACAGTTTGGCTTTGAAAAAGGTAAAGATAATTAAGCTCCAACTTCTTTCCATTATTAAATGAGAAAAAGAGCAGATCATGTATCCTCACTCCTTCCAAATATTTTTTGTTTAGTAAGCAATGGTATCTAAGATTTTTAATATTTTTTTCAGGAACTTCTTATAGTAGATGATGAAATCATGCAAGAAAACTTTTGTTGATAGTCATGTGAACTGCTCTTGTTTTTGTAGGATTTTCTTTTGTTTTTTTGATGATATTTAACAGAAGGATGAAAATTGTTAACTTTCAAATACTTAGAGGATATTTTTTGTCAAAAAAGATAATTTGAGGATGTAGTTTAGGTTTAGGGTATAGTTTAAGGATGATTTTGGCCAAAAACTCGATAAAGCAACAACCTGTTAACATTAAGATAGTCAGTTATCAAATTAAACTTTTCAGATGTATCAAGCACATCCCATCAAACGGTTAAACGGTACATTAGTTAACGTTATTTCTATACTTCATATCATATACAAATATGCTATTACCCATGATTTAACAAATAACAAAAAAAAATATACAATAAAATCTCACTAAATTAATACTCGGTAAATTAATAACCTCTCTAAGATAATATTTTTCTTCGACCTCGACCTAGGCCAATGGAAAAAATCATCCATTTCGATAAGATAATATATTTTCAAAAGACCCCTACAAATATATGGTCCCATTAATATTATAAATTAATAATTTTGTAAAAGAATATATATATATATATATATATATATATATATATAAAACATTTTAGTGAAATATGATTCTATTGTGTTTTGTTTTTTGTTAATAATATAAATCTAGTTGAAGCTCATCTCCAACTTTTCTTATTGCATCCACAAGTTTCGGTGTTGTCTTTTCGAACTTCACCATACATTATATTTTATGTATAATAAATTTATTTTTTATGTGAATTCAGTAAATACGATACATAATTTTGTAAGATACAATGATTTTATTGTATTCAATGTACTTTGTGTCTAATAAAATTATTTTTCTTATATGAATTCAATAAATATGATCCATAAATTAGTAAGATACAATAATTTTCATGTAGTCAAAATTAACCTTTACTGAATCTAAAAATACTCTTTAAATTAATAATTATTAATTTATAAATTAAATAATATCTTTACAATATAATAATATTGTGTGGTTCCACCTAAGAGTGCCAATGGTACGGTCCGGTCGGTTATTTTTAAAAAAATTATATCATCTCAATTTTTTGGTTATATTATAATATAAAACATAAATTAGATTTTTTAAAACCATCCCAATCATATCGGTTTCTCTTCGGTATCGATACGGTTCGGTTAATTTTCCTTTTTTTTACTTTTAAAATATTACTTCAAAATATACTACTATGAAAATATTTCTTTCGCAAATATGTTCTTCAAGAAACACTTTAATTCTTCATCAAGAAGAAAATAATGTAAAACCTTGTTGCCATTTTGTTTGATCTTAAGCATTAATAGGCGTGTTTGTATAGGTTTTGTTGTATTGTTTGATAGAGTATCTATTACAATATCTTTTAATTTTAAACTTAATTAAGTAAAGATTAAATTAAAGAGCAAAGACTCAAAGTTGTCTAATCAGTAGAGGCCTAGGACCTACGTTATATTTAGAATATAAATATGATCCGATACATATCATCATTCTCGAACTTTTTTATGTACCTACACCTAGAATATCTTTAATTTTTCTTCTTAATATATTCTTTGAGACGAGGCTATTCTCTATTTTTGCAGTTCTTAGCACGAAATATAATTCTAGCCTCTTCTAAGAAGTCTAATATAAGTAGTTGTCGTACCTCAAAAAGACATCCATTAATACATTCCGCGATCTTAGAAGTCATCATACGTCCTCACTTTAATATTGCTTGAACTCTTGACCACTTTTCATACCGAACACTTTCAAGGTACTCCTTCACCCTGTGATCAACTTTATCTACTTTAGTCATTAATTTTTTCAAAATTTTCTTTTCTGCAAGTCTATACCATTGAGTAGTACAAGTCACTTAGTATAGTTCTGCTCATCCTGTAGTTTGTGCAGACATTTTTTCAAACATGCAATATGCATGCATAATGAAGAACATTGAGAAACACACCACTTACACTCTTGATTATATTTTTATTTTTATCCGATATAACACATATATTTTTTTGCTCTCCGTATGCATTTTTAAACTGTTGAAAGAATAATGACCATGGACAATCATATTATGTGTCAACAACTCCATATGCTAATGACAATATGCAACCTAAACAAAAAACTCAAAACTCACCAAAATAATTTATAAATATGATTTTTGATAATTAACCAATGTATCAAATAAATATACATACATTTATGATTTCAGAAGACATAATTAATACACATAAATAGATGCAATAATTACAAAAAATATACCTATCCTATCTAGTGTGCTTGTCGATATAAATGTCTCTTTGTAAGCTCCATTCAGATGAGCACCGTCAACAATAACTACCGATCTGTAGTATTCAAACCCCTTCATTAATGATCTTAATGCTATGAACATGCACATGAAATCATTGTTGGGTACTGACTTGTGCATCCTTACATATGAGTTTGGATACACAATATTTAGCATATGAATGTATTTAGGCATCTGTCTATATCCATCTACAGGTTTTTCCCTTAACATCTCTATTGTACGGTCCTTAGCATGCCACACTTTTTGGTACATATTATCAATCCTATAGGAAACTTTAACATCGTCATTTGAAGTGTAAATTATTTTATCATTAATCAATTTTGGAGTAGTGACACCACTAACAAAGACCACCATAGCTTGAACTTTGTTGAATATCCTTTCTCTCAAAGAACATGTATGTACACCATTGAAATATCTCACTCTGAATACATCATAGTTTATCCTACAAGATGCTTTCATAGTCCAAGCACAGTCCTCCGAGTAACATTTTAAGACAGCTGCACTATTTGTTTAGTGCAATGTATATCATATTCAACAAATTTTAAATTTTATTATATGTAGATTATACATATTAATGACTACAATGTAATGTATCCTTCACAAATATAAATGTTATGGACAACACGTACATGTATACTATTTTTTATACAAACTACAATATTTTAAAAATAGAATAAGACGCATAAATAATAATATATCATGCGCAATTTTATGGGCATGATATATATTTATGTATTTGATATATATATATATATATATAAACTACCACACAATAATGTATCGACCACAAATCAAACATCTTATGTGCAACAATTACATATTCATTGTATCTACTAAAAATATAGTACTTATCAATTAAAATAAAATATATAAACAATAATGTATCATGATAAATCTATCCATCTAGAAAACACAACCTAAAAAATGATTACGCAACACAATACATATAATTTCATACCTTTTATTATCAGATCTTTCCTCTGAAATTAAAGGTCTGCTCTATTTTATATTTTGTCATTATAGTGACGAGCGTTCCTTTATCCTTATATAATTATTTCTCCTTCACCTCTGCATTATTTGTATTAGTTATGTAGTTTGACTTTCAATTTAGGTAAATTTGACTTAACCACAGTAAGAGTATAGGCATCCTTATCGGCACCTTTGACACAAACAATGTCATCAGATGCTGCATCAAAGAAATTTATATCACCAGCCTCTTTATCTGTTGTGTGGTCTGTGGTTGGCCTACCTAGCACTGGTATGAGGGCCAAGAACCACGGCCTGACTAACAGACCGTTGGTCAGACCATGGTCCGTGGTTAGGGGTTCGTGGTTTGAAGCCCCAAAAGCACATTTTCTGACCATGAATGATGGTCCACTAGGATGTGCCGTAGGTCAGACCACGGTCCGTTGACTGGGTCTGTGGGTCACAAGCTGTCAGTTATTTTTAGGGACAGTTGGGTCTTTTCCTAATTAATTAGTTTCTATACTATTTCGTTTTGCCTATGTTTAGGACCCCTATATAAGTCTTTTAACCTCCAAATTCACCCCATATACTTCATTCTTCCAAATTCCCAAAAGAAAACCAATTCCTCTCCAAATATTCTCTCTAGAAACTTGAAGAAGAAGAAGAAGAAGAAGAAAAAGGATTCACCTAGGGTTTCAAGCTAAGGTTCCAATTCCTCCATTGAAGGCTAGCATTTGGACTCAAGGTATGATAGTTTTCATCCATGAATTCATTCCATTCATGGAGTTCCCAAATTCCTCTATTTCAAAGTTAGAATTCCCTAATTGAGTTAGGGTTTTCTTCAATTATGATGGGTTCTCTTCAATGTTGATTTAAATGATTGAATTATGATCTCTTATGCATGAATTGATGATACATGATGATCTTTATGATGATTTCCCCTATGAACCAATGTAATCCCCATGTTTTCAAGTTATGAATGATATGATATGGGATTTTTTATCTTCAAGGAAGAGTTTTATGAAATTGAGCATGTATTGCAAGCTTTACATGTATTTATGATGAAATTCATATCTAACTCATGTTTTTAAAATGTTGATTATTGAGTTTTGATCTCAAGAGGTAAATTATGGAATTGTGCATTTTCTTATGAAAACTATGCAAATGTTTTAAGGGTGCTTTGAGAGTAAAGTACCAATGATGATGTTGTGTTGTGAAAGGATACTCTCACTAAAACACATAATAGCATGATGTGAAAGGTTTTCTCACATAGAAAGGATTCTTAGGTCAAAATGCTTTCTCACCTAATTGAATCAAAGACAAAGAGCTATCTTAATGAAAGTAGCTTGAATTGGTTGTCCAAGGGCACCTTTTCATGATCAATGAAGTCAAGTAAGAAATGACTATTCCGTGAGAATTTATGCTTAGCATCGAGTGGATATTGATAGTGAGATGGAAGCTCTCCCGTAGTAGAGGCCGGGTTTTCAAAGTAATCTCGTGAGATTGAAGCTCCCCTGTTAGTAGAGGTCGGGTTTCTAGTAGCAATCTCCTTATCCCATAACTATGTGCCCACATAGGTTAATTAGCTAGTGGATCCACTTAAGCTAGAAGTTCAAGGTTCTACCTTCGGCAAGTAGGACACCTCTTTTCAGTGTGGGGTAGACACCGGATTTCATGTTGATAGCTTACATGGTCTTACATGTCGGTTAAGGCTAATTCCCCACAAGTAATAATGAACTAAGGTTACTTCAAGAAGTATCGCATATGAATTCAAAGATTTTAAAGATGAAGTTAGTTTGCATTGACCATGATTTTATGACTTATGTTTTATAACTCTTTTATATCATGTTTTAGCTTGGTCAATGGCATGTCATGAAATGCAATGTCCCTTTTAGCATGATTTAAATGTTTTATGCATGACTATCATACTTGGTACATTGTTTTGCATTAACGCATACTCTTGCCTAAATTTTTCCCAAATGTAGGGTCCAATATTAAGGGTGCTCAATTTCGTAGCTAGTTGGTGATTTGATTGGTTCCCAAGCTTTGGTGAGTCCTCATGCTTCGAGGACGAACTCTTATTGTTTAGTTCCATTTCTTGTATTTCCCTTTGAACATGATGTATGTGCTAGGCCCAATTTCATTCTATTGTATTAAAAGATTATGATGAGATAAGAGTTTAGAGTTCCGCTTTTCATTTTATAAAATGTTTTGGACTTGGTTTATTTTTACTCTTATTGTTTTATTTCTTATGTTATGAGATCTAAGTGGCTTGTATGGACTTTTTTGGGGTTCTATACGCCATTTACATCTAGGGGTACCCTGGGTCGTTACAATGTATGTAAGCGTTGATTGAAATTTTTGTAATTTTAAGAAAAAAAAAGAAGAAGAAAAAGAAATAACATGTATTTAGGATATGAAATATTTATATAAGTTTTACATTTTACTACACTTATTTAGCCCAGGAATCCTGAGGAAGAATTCTACTGGTCTACTACTTGTGAACTCAAGTGTTTACCCCGGCTAGTCCGCACTCCGAAAAATCCTTCAAGAATGAGAACCAAATCTGTAGTTGCAGCCGGTTTCTTCCTGCTGTTGATCCTTACAACGTCTCGTGGCTTCCAGTCCGACGAGCTTCTCATCGACGATGAAGAGTTTGGTCTCGAAGGTGGAATCCGATCCCGATCCCGTTCCGATCCCAACAACGTCAACGCAGCAACACCTCAGTCGACCCGGAAGAGGTCGGTCTCTGATTCAGATTCAAAGATCCAGTTCCCTCTGGAACATGCCTTTGGTGACTCCAACTTCTCCCCTGCCGGCACCTTTACTGCTCGCCTCAAATCTTCTTCTCATGGTTCCCAGGTGATTGTTAATCACTTACTTTTTTTTCAAACAATTGTTATGATTGATTGTCTCCTTAACTATTTTATTTTTTTGCTGAAAACAGATTGATATTAATTAGTACTATCATTTTTTATTTGCTGAAAACAGATTGGTATTAACTAATTTGAAGTAGTAGTATTTCTTGTAACTGTCCTAATAACTAATTTTTATTATAGATATTGAATAATATGAAGTTGCAGAAAACAGATTGATATCAGCAAGTTGTGTGTTTATTTCACAGAACCATAATTTCGATTTGCAGCCTGATAAAAGAATAGTAATGTGGCACCTTATCTTGATAAAAAGCAAAAAACAGTAATGCGACTAACCACTCCTTTAAAATATATATTTGTACACAATAATGACTTCAAGATGTCACTTGCAAAGCACAAGTGTTGTTTGAATATTGATGGGCAGGGCACAAGAGTTACACTTATTTCTACTCAGAATTATTGGGTGCCTTGCAATAGTATTTAATTCAAGTGTTGTAGTTGGTAAGGAACGATGGCTATTGGTGCACATTTTTGTTTAGGTGGGAATGAGCTTATACTTGGGCATTGTACAAGAAGTATCTGATGAGAACTAGATAAGCTATAGTTGCTTGTCTGACGTTTTACCCTATATTAAGGTATATCATGTATATCTGGGCACATATGCTTCTGTTTACTTTAGACTAGTGGGATTTCACTGGGTATGTTGTTGGTGCTCATAATTGTATAAAAATAGTCATTCGTTCGACCTTTAATTACAACAACAACAACGATTATGTCCCAGTCCCAAGAAAGTCGGGCCTTGGTAATATGAATCCTCACTTACCATGTTTCTTCATTTAAATTCATCTCAAGCCTAACATTATACAAAATAACAATAAAGATCCTAGAAGTTTTCTATATCTAGCATAAAAACCTCTAATAAGGTTAAGAAAAACTCCTAGACAGCATAGGACCTAAAGCAAATGGGCTAACGCGACTATAATATATTCCTAACTAATTGATATTGCCTATATAGATCGTTTTATTCTATTGTGCCCGGTCTTCTGCTAAGTCTGCATGTTCCAAGAGATGGTAGGTCTTCCGTGACAACTTCAATCCATGTGATTTTAGGTCTATCTCATCTTTTTAAACACCTTCACTCCAAATTCTGATAAATCACTTACTGCATTAGTGGATGTATGTGCAAAGTAATGATGCTTCCTAGGCATTGCAGAGTATTTTGGGGTAAATCACTTTCTACATGATTTTCCAAGAATTCTTAGTCTATTTAGCAATTGCAAAATGCAAGGACAAGAAATACAAAAGACACAATCTCATTGTTAAGCACATAATTTCAAGGAAGATTGTGATTGAATAGTTGAACTAACTTGATTGATGATTGTGCACACTGCTTCATTGTGCTGCCAATGCAAGTATTTTGACTTATAAAAGGGGAAGATTTTACACTTCAAATATAAAATTCCTCCAGAAATCTGTATTCCAATGTAAACACTGTCTGTTTCGCACATTGTGACTGGAGAATTGTTCCGATTATCATCACAGCTCCATGCTAACTTTTTCTTCTTTAAAAGGGTAAATAACTATGTTCAAAGAAATTAACAAAAAGCAGCACAAGTGGTCCCAAATTTCTGGTCTAAGTCAATCACATTTCTATACAGAATTTCTAATAAGAAAAGACAAACTGCAGGAAGTTGTTACTTTATTGACTATTGAGGATGGTGGTTAGCTAATAGTTAGAAACTACTCTGGACTCCCTTTGCCCCAGATTAATTGTCCTTTTTATTTAATGTTGTTCCATATATCATGTCACTTTCTTAAACAGAAACCAATCCTCTACACTTTTTAATGTTTTTTCACTATTTATTAACAAGATGGTGCTTTGAGCCTGACTTTTATTCAAATTTTTCAAAGCGTTGAATAGTCTCTAGTTTTTTTTGTACTGTCATTCTAATATTATAGAACCTGTGATCTTAATAGTCATTCCATATAATTGGACTCATAAATATTGTTGGAGAGAGGATCTAATAGCCAAGGTGAGTGTGAATCTAAGAGTATGTCTTCTTTGTTGGTTGTCTGTTTTATTACAAGTCATTGCTTTGTCGCTTAAAGCGATGAAGCGAGGGCTTATTGCTTCATGGGTGGAGCCATGCTCTTAAGAGAAGTTTGCGCTTCAAATTGTGGTCCATGCATTGATTTTGATGAGAATTGGTTGCCTCTTTGAACATCAGCTCGTAGGAGTAGGTAATATCCGCAATATTGTCTATTGGATGTTGAGCTTTATTATTTTAATTGCAATTTGATGTTTTTGTACTAAATTCGTAATTGGTTGACATTATTCTTTTTACCTGTAAACTGTGCACTTCACTTCAAAGAGGTGTGAACTTTTTTTCTCGCTTTCCACTTCAGCTCCCATGGATCTTTTCATTTTTTTTTATCTTTTATAAACACTTGGTTACTGTCACCAATAGATTTTTGGCAATTACTTGAGTATGCATTGGATGACGTTTGACTTTTCATCATCCAGCCAGTAATAGATCTTTGGTACTTTCTGTCACAGATGCAAACGCTGACAAAGCTTCGCTTCTCCAGAAATGCTTTTAATGGAACAGAGAAGGAGGATTTCGAAGTAATTGAATTTTCCATTCGTACAATCATACTGCCTTTGTTGTATTTTTGACTTATCATTGTGAACTTTATTTGATGCAGAAACTCTTGAAAGGTGATGACTTTTACAGAATAAGAGTACCATCCAACGTATTGAACCTTCCTGGCAGAGAATACGTTGTTTCCTCAGTGAAAGCAGTAAGTTTGGAACTAATGTGTTTAAAAGTATCAGCATTGATGTGTATTGTCTGTACATTTGAAATTTCAAAAGGAAGGCATAGTTTTTGGTGTAGACAGTCTCACTCAGTAGAAACTGTGGAAATTCTAGATCTATTAAGCTCCCTATAGAAGACTAGAATAGCTCCAGTTTCTTATGAGTAACTTTTAAAAGCTCCAAAAGCATCACATTGAATGATCCCCCAAGATTTACGGAAGTCAACTATCCATACTCTAGTGCTGTCCAAGAGAGCAAATGGCACACCAAGACCCTCCACAAAGCTGATGGGACAAGCAGGAAAGGCGATATCACCATATCAAAAGTTGATGAGGGGCAGGAGAATGAACTTCTGAAGAGAAGTTTGGTCGGAAGTTTTGGTTTAGGGCTAAAAGAAAGACCCACCCTTTCAGAAGTAAGGAAGTGGTCTGTCTCTGCATGGAAAAAGGCTTTTGGAGTAAACATCTATGAGATGAATGGTGAGATGTTCCTATTCGAATTCCCGAATAGATTCATGGCTGAGACAATCCTTCAAGGACAGTGGTTATGGAACAATCAGAAAGTACAACTCAAATGGTGGAGTCGAACGGTTGGCTGCATCCCAAATTCCAGCAAAGTGACTAAAACCTGGATAAAAGCAGTCGGAGTCCCTCTTCATCTGTGGTCACAGAAAA
The DNA here is from genome assembly GCA_036250505.1 of Solanum acaule. NCBI lineage: Eukaryota > Viridiplantae > Streptophyta > Magnoliopsida > Solanales > Solanaceae > Solanum > Solanum acaule. The sequence goes on along the minus strand of JAJOOR010007740.1, from coordinate 1,691 downwards.
CTTTCAGAGAGATAGGGGAATTTTGTGGGGGATGGGTAGCCACTGAGGAAGAATCAGAACTCAAGAACCATCTGAAATGGGCACGTATTCTGGTGGAGAATGACGGGAGATCCTTACCAAGAGAGGTAGTCATAACTCAAGGAGGAATCACTTACTATATCCCGATTTGGCCGGAAAGCAAGGCGAGATTCGAAATATCACCGGAAGTAGAGGAGGAAGTGGCTGGAGAAGAAGATGCAGGTTTATTTCCGGTTAATGTGATGACCCAGCAGATAAAAGAGAAAAGCTTCTGCAAAAAAGTACAAGTATCCCCTTTTTCTAGGGATTCTGTGGACATAACCCACATGGGAGAAAAGTGCTTGGCAGCTGGTGGACAGATTAGAGTACATGCACATGAGGAGCACATGCCTTTTTTAAGTGATGAAATTAATGTGGGCCAAGGCCTTATGTTGGGCCAACAGTTGGAGCCCAAAAAGGGGAAAGTCTACAGTGGACAAATTGGGCCTGATCTTGCAGGCCATGTCATTTTTAATGACTTGCAAGGAAATCAGAACACACATGTAGGCTTCGATCAATTCTTCGAAGTGCTGGTGAACACTGTTGATTTAGAACAGACGCATGCACAACTTCAACTCACAAATTCGTCAAATGCCTGGGACAAGGCGATATCGAATTTAGTAGAAGCAGTGCAAGGGGGGACTCCGCAAGGAATCTCCGTGATGGAGAAAGCAAGGGAGGAAAACTCTAACGGAACACTGGAAATTGAAAGCAGGATCGTTGATTCTGGCCAAAAGTCAATGATTCCGGCTGAAACTCTGGAGATTGAAGAGGTGGTACCTCTTCACATTCATCAAGAACAAGCTATCATCGAAGAAGAGAGGGAGACATCAGCATGGGTCCAACAAAACATGATCAAATTGAGCAAATTACTGGGGATCGACTTCCAAGGACATGAAGAGGAGGCCTTAGAATTACTTCTACAGGTTGATAGTTGTAGACAAGCAAGAAGGATGGAATCTGTTGGCATTAGTAAAAGGAGTAGATGCAAAGGGGTGCAAGAACTTAAAAGTCTTGTCACCTTTGATGTTAAATTCAAAGATAGTGGATGCAGAAACAAGGGGAGAAAGTTGCTAAATAGTGACCCATGCAATTCAAACTAGTCTCGTGGAATGTCAGGGGGCTGAACGATAGGGAAAAAAGAAGATTGGTGCAGACATTGGTAGTTGACTGGAAAGCAGACATAGTATGCTTCCAGGAGACTAAACTGGAGGGGGAAATTACAAACTTAGTTAAACAAATATGGGGGGGAAGATGGATCAAATTTGCCTACCTTGAAGCAAGTGGCACTAGAGGAGGTATCATGATGATGTGGGATTGCAGAGCCTGGAAGGGGGAAGTTTTGGAAATTGGGGCATATACATTAACATGTAAATTTGAGGCACAATTTCAGAGCTTCTCTTGCCATTTAACTGGAGTCTATGCTCCAAACTGTTATATTGAAAGAAGAAAGGTATGGGAAGAAATTGCAGATGTCAGGGGTTTAATGGAAGGTCCTTGGGCTATTTGTGGTGATTTCAACACTACAAGATATGTCTCGGAGAAGAGAAATTGCAACAGGAGATCAAGAGGGATGATAGAGTTCTCAGATTTCATTGAAGATATGAACTTAATCGACCTTCAGCTGCAAGATG
>JAJOOR010007739.1:0-52173 GCA_036250505.1 Solanum acaule | reverse complement strand
TTTTGCCCCCCCCCCCCCCCCCCCCCCCCCCCGCCAAGTCTACCTCAAGTATTCCTTTTTTCACATTCTTAACGGAGATTCAAGTGAATCGATCCGAGACGAGATTTTTTTCATTCAGTGTTTAGTACTTTTATTGAAGCTTGATTAAATTTAGATTTGAACTAAAAATTTCAGATTATTGGGTGAAAGCTCCCTGATAAAAGTGATTTCTTACTGAGGGGATTCTAATTAAGGTTGGGTTTGGGGGGTCTACCTCAAGTATTCCTTTTCTCACATTTTTAACGGAGATTTAAGTGAATCGCCCCGAGACGAGTATTTTTTCATTCAGTGTTCAATATTTTTATTAGAGCTCGACTAAATTTAGATTTGTGCTAAAAAATCCACATTGTTGGGTAAAAGTTCCCTAATAAAAGTGATTTCGAGAGGACTCGAAATGAGGTTGGGTTTGGGGTCTACCGCGAGTATTTCTTTTGTCACATTTTTAACGGTGATTTAAGTTTTAAGATCAGTGGGTCTAGGTCCCACTGACTATTTTATTAAATAGTCAAAACAAAACAAAACAAAAAGGTATGTACATCGAGTTAAAGTAAAGTAAAAAACACAAGAGAAACAAAAGTATAGTATGTTTCCAAATTGAAATTGGAAGATTCGGAGCTTCTTTATCCTTTTGCTAGCCAGGTTTCCATTTCCTCCATTCAGCTAAGGTATAATTTTTGTATTCTCCTTTCAGCTTCTTGATATTTTCCTTGTTTTTTCTGTTCATCTTCCAATCTTCTCCTTCTTCTTATTTTGTTCCTCAAAGATCTCTTGTACGTGTGTTCTTTTTTGTGCCCAGATCTAGTGGTGGCTTTTGTTGAAAGCAGTGTGCTCTATTCTAATTTGGTCCTGCCATGTGTTTGCGCTTAAAGTCGGTATTCTCTTCTTTCTTCGATTTAGCTCATTGATTTGTGTCCATTTTTTGCCCATATGCTTGTCCTTCTTGAATTTGTTGCACCTAATTGAATTGTATCATTCTTGAATGATAACTTTTTTCTAACTTCTATTTGGGAAATATTGGTATTCTTCATACTTTACTATTTTCCATTGAATTTTGAGCATTGGGTTGAGCTTCTGAAAATGTTGATACCATCACTTTCCAATTTTCAACGTATACAGTATAATTTTAAGGCGATCCAAGTGAATCACCCTGTCATGATCCAAAGTACACCCTAGGCGTAACATAGCGTATAGGACCCCAAGAGGCCCTACACAAGCCACTTACCATGCATCATACAAGATAATAGAAAGTCAAGAGATTTCAAAAGATTGTTTCAAAATATAAGAGTTGATAAAATGTAGTGGATGTCTAAAATAGTCTCAAAGTCATCTAGTACATCAAGAGTGATCGGGACGTAACCCGTGCATCACATACATTATTGAAAGTAAAGACAGTAAGCAATAAAATGTTCAGTCCTCGAAACATGAGGACTCACCAATATTCAATCTACTAAAGTGATTCCTAGCCACGGAGATGCGAAATCGGAGCGTCGGACCCTACATTTGGAAAGAATGTAAGAAAGAGTATGTGTTAGTACAAAGAATGTACCAAGTATGATAACAATGCATAAATATATGAAATCATGCCAAAAGGACTTTTCGTGATATGCAAAGACCAAGTAAAAACATAAGATAAGAGGTTAGAAAACATCATCGTGATCATGGTCAATGCAAGTAGAAATCATCTTAAAACACATGTGAGATACTTCTTGAAGTAGCCTTAGTTCATTATTGTGGGAGATTTACCTTTAACCGACATAGAGACCATGTGAGCTACAACATGGAATCTGGTGTCTACCCCACACCGAAAAGAGGTGTTCTCACTTGCCAAGGTGAGAACCATGAACTTCTAGCTTAGCTAATGTCTATCTAGACAACCTATGGGGGCACATAGTTTATAGAACATGTGTAATCGCCACTTGTCCACTCACTACTAAGAATAACTCCCACAAAATAGTTCTTAGTCTTATCTTATCTTAACATTCATGAGGCATGGGTATTTTTCGCTTGTATTATCATTAGGGGACATGGATAATCACCACTTGCCTCATCATTAGAATAGCTCCTAAACTTTGATTCATTTTAGGTTAGAAGACCTTTCAACCTTATGAATCTTTTATGTGAGAAAACACTTTCACAATCATGTTATGAGTTGTAACACATCGCTATTTTAAAGAACTAGAATTTGAAAGAAACAGCTTTTGGAAATAATAAAATTTGGAAAGTTTGACAAGTTAAGCTAAGTATGAGTTTTGGGTCAACTTTAAACGACCATAACTCCTAGCTCAGAACGAGTTAGGTATGCTACAAGATACCGTAGGAAAGATCTTTGAATTATCTTTCCAACGCCATCAAATTTGCTCATTTTTGAGTTTGTATGAGGGAGATATGCCCATTTGAAGTCGAGCTGTCTAGATAAGGAAAGTCAAAACCGAATTTTAGAAGGGTATTTTGGTCTTTTCATTACCCAATTAATTAAATTCGTTTTTAGTAAATTATTTGGGGTCTAAACTGAGTTAGTTCAGTTTATGCAATTGAGAATTACGCTAGGGCTTTGAGAGAAGAGAAAAGAGGAGGAAAAGAGAATAAAAGTTCAAGATTCGTCAAGATACTTGTGATTTTGGTTGTGGATTTCGCCAAGGATTCAATCTTACGAGGTATGTGAGACTTTCATAGCATTGGGTTCATTCACCAACGTGCCAATCATGTTTAGTTCAACAAAATTCGTTCTAGAAAGTTGAAAGTTGATGATTTTGAATTGTGTTCTTGAATATGGATTTTCGTTCTTGAGTTAAGTTGGGATTGTTGAGTTCTTGAGGAAATTGTGTTGATTTTTGAGTCATTTATGAATAGGTTCTTGTGTACATTTAATGGGTATCTGAATCTAAAGAGAATTTGGGGAAAAATCGAATTTAGGCGAATTGGGGTTGGAAAAAGTCTGGCGAATCTGGGTACCAGGTTCGCGTCGCGGACCTGTTCCTCAGGATTGGGGAATTTTTCTCCACGTCGCGGAGCGGTCACAGACCCTTCCGCCTCAAAATTTATTTCGCGACCAAATATTTAAATACATCTCCGCGTCGCGGACTTGCTTCCAGATAGTGATTTCTTGATTGTTTCTCATGTTTAACTATCTAAAAACACTCCTAAACATCACGAGATCTTTCCTATCACAAATCACAATCCTTGAATCCATAAATTCAAATTCAAGGAAAGTTAAGAGCCAAGTCTAGAGAGTTCTTAGAGTCCTTTCAAAAAGTCTTTTGCAAATGCTTTAAACTTGTTCTAAGACTTGAGTTTTGAGTTAACTACGTAAGAGTAATAAATGAAGTTCATTTCTTCGAAAAGAGTATATGGGAGTAGTTTTGAGTAATTATCTCAAACCACATAAAGAGTTTTTGTTTTTAAACATATGAGCTGAGTATTTTTGGAGTAGTATTGAGCACCGATGTGGGGACGAGTTCATAACAACTCAATGTCTCCATAAACCATGTAGCCAACGTGGGTAGAAAAGGTCATACTTTTAGATGATTCCTTAGTGATTTTTAGCATAGACTAGTGGGTCCACTTAGTTGAGGCGTTCTATATCCCGGCAAGTTATAGGACAGTTCTGGTAGCGTGGGCGAGACACCGTATCATCACATTAACTTATAGTGATGGTTGTCGGTTAGAGAAACTCCCACAAAATTTTATTAATTTATTATATATAAACTGAGTTGTTGTTGTATTTCTTTAATACATTGAGTCGCTACCTACTGTTTAAATGCTTTATATAAACTGCATCTTTTTGGATTTGTGCTAAAAAATTCACATTGTTGAGTAAAGACTCCCTAATAAAAATGATTTCATACTTAGGCAACTCGAATTGAGGTTTGATTTGGGGGTCTACCTCAAGTATTCATTTTTTCACATATTTAACGGAGATTCAAGTAAATCACCTCAAGACGAGGTTTTTTGTAACACCCCAGATTCGAGGAAGGAAAAATTCTAGATTTTTGGAAGTTGCAGGTTCCACCGACGGATGCCTTCTATGGACCGTAGGTTGAACCACGAACCGTAGGTGGGGTCCGTGGTTGGCTACCTCAACTCCCCCCCTGAACTCCCCAAATTTTTCAGTCAACTCTCGACCCACGCCAGGAATTATAGACTGTAGGTGGTACCACGGTCGGTGGTCCAGGTCTGTAGTTCAGGCCCCAGATTTCAGCCCTTTGATAGCCAAATGACGACTAATAGGACGGATCATCAGTCGACTTACGTCCCGTCAGTCAGCTCCGTCGATGGGCCAGTCTACTTTTAGTTTAGGGGTAATAGGGTCTTTTCCTAATTATTTTATCCCTAAACTCCTTTGTTTTGATTAGATTTAGCCTATAATTCTAGTCATATTTTACCCTAAACCATTATTCTCTAGAATTCACCAAGCTTAGAGGAGAAAGAGGCGACTCAAAACCCTTCCAAGAACGCAATAAGTTTTCTTTAGTTCCAGCCCTGAAATCAAAAGATTTCTCCGTGAATTTCGTCACCAGGTATGTGGGATTTCACTGGTGGATTCCTTTCATCCACTAGGTCCCTAGAATTCAGTCATATTTTTGATTCGGTATATCCTGCTTAGACCTAGGGTTTCTAAAACCTTAGATATTAGTTGTGATTTAGCTGTTAGAGTATTCCTAATCAGATTATCATGTTTTCGTGGAATTGTTGCTTAGTTCTTTGCATGAAACTCTGTAACACCCCGAATTTGAAATGAGGCAAAATAGAAGTTTAAGGGAAGTTGCAGGTGCCATCCATGGCCACCCACCCACGGCTCGTGGACAGACCCACGAGCCATAGGTAGGGGTCCGTGGATTAGTCACCTTGGGTTAGTTTAGGACCTCCAGACCACGGCCTGACCAACGGTCCGTCGGTCAGACCACAGATTATGGTCGAGGGTTGTAGGTCGATACCCCAGAATCGAGTCACTGACCACGAACCACGGCCAACTAGGACGGACCGTAGGTCAATCCACGATTCATCGGTCAGCTCCCGTCGGTCGTGAGCTATTAGTTATTTTAAGGGCATATGGGTCTTTCCCAAATTTAATTAAATTGAAGTGGTGTTGTTTTGCCCAAGTCTAAAGCACCTATATAAGTATTTTAACCCCCAAAATTCCCCATTCAAGTCATTCTCTCTAATCCCAAAAGAAAACCCAAATTTCCTCTCAAATATTCTCTCTCTAGAACTTGAAGAAGAAGAAGAAGAAAAAGATTCAACTAGGGTTTGAAGTTAACGATCCAAATTCTCCATTGAAGATAGGCAATTGGACTTGAGGTATGGTAGCTTTCATCCATGGGTTCCTTCCACCCATGGAGTTCCCAAATTCCTCTATTTCAAATGGTAGAATTCCCCAATTAGCTAGGGTTATCTTCAAACATCATGGGTTCTTTTGATTATTGATCTTATTAATTGAGTTATGTTTAAATATACATGAATTGATGATTTACAATGCTTTTATGATGTGTCCCCTATGAACCCATGCAAAACCCCCATGTTTTCCTAATTGTGATCTCATAGAGTTGGGTTGTTGATTGTGAAAGATGAGTTTTTTTTTTGTTTAAAGCATGAAGTAATAGAACTACATGAAATTATGATAAAATCCCTATCTAATGCTAGAATTCTAGATTTGGTGATTGAAAGTAGCTTTGAACCTTGAAAGGGAAATATATGAAATTATGCATGATCTTATGAAACCTATGTGGATGTTTAAGGGTGCTTGAGAGTAAAGTGCCAATGATAAGGGTTGATGTTGTGTTGTGAAAGGCTATTCTCATAAACACATATTAGCATGATGTGAAAGGTTTTCTCACTCAATATGGATTCTTAGGGTGAAAGGCTATCCTCACCTAATTGAATCAATGAATAAAAACTATCCTAATGAACTAATTTGGATTGACAAGATGACATGTTCCTCCATGAATAATGAGAATAAGTAAGAAAATACTATTTTGTGGGAATTATGCTTAGCACCGAGTGAATATTGACATTGATATGGAAGCTCTCCCGTTAGTAGAGGCCGGGTTTCTAGTAACAATCTCCTTATCCCATAACTATGTGCCCCCATAGGTTGATTAGCTAGTGGATCCACTTAAGCTAGAAGTTCATGGTTCTACCTTAGGCAAGTAGAACAACCCTTTTCGGTGTGGGAGACACTGGGTGATCATGTTTTAGCTCACATGGTCTCTATGTCGGTTAAGGATAGTTTTCCCACAATAAGATGATTAATGAACTAAGATTACTTAAAGAAGTATCTTTTATGTGTTCAAAAGCTAAAGGATGATTTAGCTTTTATTAGTTATGATGTTATGAACTATGTTTTCCAACTATCTCTATTATGATGATTTAAACTTGGTAACTTGCATGTCATGAAGTAAAATGTCCTTCTTAGCATGATTTAAATGTTTTTATGCATAATTATCATACTTAGTGCATTTTTGTACTAACGCATACTCTTGCCTACATTTTCCCCAAATGTAGGGTTCGACAGGCAAGGTTCCTATTCTAGTGGCTAGAGCTTGGACTTTGGTTTCTTTCTGAGCTTGGTGAGTCCTCATGGTTTGAGGACGGACTTTCCTTATTGTAGTTTCACTTTTGTATTTCCTTTTTTGAACATGATGTATGGGCTAGGCCCACTTTCATTCGATTGTAATAGATTGCTATGTTGAGACATGAGTTAGACTTCCGTTTTCTATAAAAACTCTTTTTGGACTTCAATGTTGTTTTACTCTTTATTATTTTAGTACATTATGTTATGATATGCTAAGTGGCTTATATGGAGTCCTTCGGGGTTCTATATGTTATGTTACATCTAGGGGGTACCCCTGGATCGTGACAAACTCACAACCCTAGTTGTGTAGATTCTCTTAGTTCATGAATTACACATGCTAGGTTAGTTAAATATATATACATGCTCCAATTTCGAATGTCACATTATCAGTATATAATTGTTACATTCTCAGATTTGCATGTCAGTATTTTGAGCTATTCAGTATTTCAGTCATAATGTATCATATACATATTCAGTTGGGAGTAGGCTTAGCATCGAGTGGACTAGGGTTTCAACGTACCCTCATAGTCCTAGAACTATGTGCCCTTGTAGGTTAAGTCCCCTCTTTGGGCAGTTTTATTGATCACGCTAGGCATGCCTTTATACCCTGGCAAGGTATATTGGGCCCTTCGATAGGGTGTATACATCGAACACCACGGTTAGCTCACGTGGTGGTTATGTTGGTTACTAGTAGCTCCCACAGTCAGACTCTAGTGTATTTGACCAGGTTTTCAGTTATACTTCAGTATTTAGTCTCAACATGTTATGTACTTGGTCATTGCATTTAGTTCAGTTCTTTTTCAGTATATCTCAGTATTTCCATCATGTTTAGTTATGCTTTGTTTAGCTTATATGTTTTGTTCAACTTTTATCCTATCCTGCATGCTCAATACCTTCCAAGTATTGACACATACTCTGCGCTACATCTTTTCATGATGTAGGTTCATGTTCTCAGCATTCAGATCACGCGTAGATCCATTCCCGATCCACATTCAGCAGCTTCAGTGGTGAGTCTTCATACTTCGAGGACAATAGACATGTTTTCAGATTTAGTCGTTTTTAGTTTCAGTTTTGCTAAGGTTAGCTGGGGACATGTCGCAACAACTCTAGTCAGTTAGAGGCTTTTTCAGATAGAGTATTAGATTCAACTTTAGTATTTGAGTGATTGTTCAGTATCACTAAACTCTGTCATATTATTTATATTTAGATCAATATTGGGTATTCCCCCATTCAGTTTTCTCATGTTTTAGCTTCCGCATTAGTTCATCTTTTTATAGATATGTTCAGTTTGCTTACAATATGCCAGCTCAGGATTAGTTTGGGGTCACTTGTGATCCTAGGTTTCGTGTTAATGTCAAGGGGGTAGCCTCAGGGCGTGACATTTTGTTTCATTCAATGTTCGATATTTTTATCGGAGCTCGATTAAATTTAGATTTTTGCTAAAAAATCATATTGTTAAGTAAAGGCTCCCTAAGAAAAGTTATTTCGAGGGGACTCAAATTAAGGTTGGGTTTGGGGGGTCTACCTCAAGTATTCCTTTTTTCACATTTTTAACAGATATTCAAGTGAATCACCCCAGCGAGGTTTTTTTCATTCGATGTTTGATATTTTTATTGAAGCTAAATTAAATTTGAATTCGTTCTAAAAATTCTACATTATTGGATAAAGACTTCCTAATAAAATTGATTTCTTACTGGGGGGACTCAAATTAGAGGTTGGGTTTGGAGGGTCTACCTTAAGTATTCCTGTTTGACATTTTTAACGGAGATTCAAGTGAATCTCCCCGAGGTGAGATTATTTTTTTCATTCGGTGTTTGATATTTTATTAGAGTTTGATTAAATTTGGATTCGTGCTAAGATTTTCACATTGTTGGGTAAAGACTCCCTAATAAAGGTAATTTCATACTGAAGGGACTCAAACCCAAGACTTGTAATTAAGAATCAGAGAGTACTTATAACTCAACTACAACCCTTATTGGTAAGAAGGGAAGTCCAGCAGACAACCATGAAACTATAGAGCTTGTTTGGATTGACTTATTTTTATTATTTTGACTTAAAAACAAATGCTTATAAGTATTTTTTTATTTTACCCAAAAAATATAAAACTTCTTAAAAGCTATTTTGATTTAAAAACATCTAAAATAAGTCAATCCAAACAGGCTTATCAGGTTGGATATCATGTCTAAGAACGATCATCCAATACACCAAAACTCAAGGAGCCGTGGATAGTTATTAATCATGCTCTGGTCATATGGTCATAATCAGACTTGATTTCTCGTCTTCTTAGCAGTCAATGACACAATGGTAAGAGCCTATAGAACATATCTTCTTCAATTAAGGTCGTTTATCCATGATATTTTTTTTTTATCTTTTCAAACTCTAAAAAATATCTTTGACAATAAAATTACTCATTTTTTAAAAAAGAATTTTAAAAACAACAAAAGTATGTTCTCGCTTTTTTCACTTCAAAATATTCACAAAACAATTCCAATTTCTATTGATGGTCAAATACAACTTCAATTTTAAATATCATATTTTATTTTGAAAAAAAATTAATTTTTTCTATTTTCACAATATGGTCAAAAGCCTACTTAAATGATGTGGAAAAAAAATAAAAATAATAGGCAAAACTAAGAGCCCGTTTGTAATGGATTAAAAGAGTAGCTTTTAAGTAAAAAAAAAAAAAAGGTCAAAATGACTATTAAGCAAAAAATAAAAAATTCAGGGGAGACCTACTTTTGATTTTTAATCTTTTTAAAGTCATTTTTAATTTATTTTAAGTTATTTTTGACTTTGTCAAACACTTTCAAAAGCTAAAAATGACTTACAAGTAGGTTTGACTAATTTTTAAATCATTCAAAACAGACTCTAAGATTACTAAAAACTACTTATAGTGTACAAATTTAGTGTGCTATATAACCTTCAAAACTATATAGTGCTGAAATTTATAGTCATATGCCTACTTAAATGATGTGGGAAAAAACAAAATATTAGGTAAAACTAATATTACTAAAAACTACTTATAGTACACAATGAGAGAGTACTTATCACTCAACTACACCCTTGTTGGTAAGAATAAAAGTCTAACAGACAACCATGAAACTACAAAGTCTGTTTGGATTGACTTATTTATATTATTTTGGCTAAAAAACGAGTGCTTATAAGTATTTTTTTATTTTATCTAAAAACTATAAAACTGCTTAAAAGATATTTTAATTTAAAAGAACCTAAAATAAGTGCCCGTTTGGATTGACTTATTTTAGGTGTTTTTAAGCCAAAATAGTTTTTAAGCAGTTTTGAAGTGTTTGGGTAAAATAAAAAAGTGCTTATAAGCACTTATTTTAAAGCCAAAATAACAAAAATAAACCAAAAGCCACAAGTTAGAAATCCTAACTAATGAATTTTGGCTTATAAGTCATAAGCCAAAAGCCAATCCAAACAGGCCCTACGTCCATCCAAACATGCTTATCAGGTTGGAGATCATGTCTAAGAACGATCATCTAATACACTAAACTCAAGGAGCCATAGATAGTTGCTAATCACGCGCTCTGGTTACATGGTCATACTTTATGAATCAAACTTGATTTCTTGTCTTCTTAAAAGTCAAGGATACAATAATAAGAGACTATAGAACAATCCTCTTCAAGTAAGGTCGTTTATCAATGATATTTTATTTTTTGAACTCTAAAAATATCTTTTACAGTAAATTTAGTCAATTTTTTTTTAATGAATTTTAAAAATAAAAAAAGTATGTTCTTGCCTTTTTTACTTCAAAGTATTCACAGAACAATTCAAATTTGTATTGATGGTCAAATACAACTTCAATTTTCAAATATCATATTTTATTTTGATTTTTTTTTCAATTTGCACAATGAAAAATGATTAAAATCCTACTTAAATGATGTGGGAAAAAACAAAAATAATAGGCAAAACTAAGATTACTAAAAACCACTTATAGTGTACAAATTTAATATACTATATAACCTTCAAAACTAATATAGTGCAACAATTTAGTGTCAAACACCTACTTAAATGATGTAGGAAAAAAATAAAATATTACTAAAAACTACTTATAGTGCACAAATTTAGTGTGTTATATAACCTTCTTTAACAGACCATGTCTCAATGGTTGTTAAGGTTAATGAAGTCATATAGAGCACAAAATTAGCGGGCTATATAGCTCTTATAATATTACTTCAATACTTAGTTATTTTAATTTTGTGTATAACTAACAAAATATTAATCCAACACTTGGTTACTTTTTGTAAGATTTAAGTTTAAGTGTATTATTTTTTAGGGTTTAAGATTATTAGTTGATAGTTTATGAATCCATCCTATTTTATATTGATTACTTAACATGATAATTATGAATAATCCTATTCTATATTGATTATTGTACAAGATAATTATTATTTAGTTGTTTTAAATAATATAATCATAAAATTTTCAAACATTCCAAGTTAATGCATAATTTTTGTTTTGAATATTTGAAGATCTTTATTTCTTTTTATTAGTGATCCAGGATAAACAGAATTTAGTATAAAATAAATAATAAAAATCAAAATAGTATTTACGCAAAAATATAATATTGGATTAAACTATACAAAATATAATATTGGATTAAACTATACAAAATATAATATTGGATTAAACTATACAAAATAGTATTTACACAAAAGTTTAGTGTGTGTGTATATATATATATATAGTAGTTCTCTAACACATGTCGTGCACGTGTATTTCATGCTAATTTTTATTATTATTTTAAAATGATATAAATACTATTGAAGTACGTATGTGAAGAAAATCGTAGGAGAAAAATACAAGTGCGAATTGATGAATGATTTTCTACCATTTGTTCTCCAACTCTTCCTTGTGTGATACCTTGAATTTTGTTGAACTTCAAATTTATTCAACAGTTGCATATCACACTTGAGATTTTTCTAAGAAGAAGAAGAGCGGAAAACTTAAAAAAATCGTAGTTTAAAAATGAGAGGAACCCCCTATATTTATAGCTAATAAATGGTAGTATGAATAGGTGCCGATTAATAGTGCCTTTTGTAATGACCCTAAAAATGAACTAGTGAAACTAGAGCCTAACGTGTGTGCGTTTGTGTTCGTTATGAGTTTTGATGTGGTATAATGTTGTCCCGAGCCATGGTTGAGGTGTTTAGGGGTTAGACGTCAACGTACGACTCCCCAAGGACCACTCTAAGGGTCCTTGAGGAGGACTCTAAGTCTAAACCCCAAGACCCCAAGGAAACCATCAAGTTGGCCAAAATTGGGTGACCTACGAAAGGGGTCCACGCCCCGTGGATGGCCTCCGTATGTCAGGCCCCTCCAAACCAAGCCACAGACCCAGACCACGGACCAACAGTATGGTCCGTGAATGGACTCATGGTCCATGAGTCTAGGTCTCGTGGTTTACACTTGCTTGCTGTCAAGTGACACGACCAAATGAGGGGTGAATTGGTAGATTCACCCCAAGTCTTTTAAAGTGCATGGACGGTTATTTTAGGTGTATTAACATATTTTAAGAGTATTAAAACATTGAAACCCTCACTTAGACTTCATCTCTCAAAAACAAAACCCTTCTCTCCTAAAAGTTCTCTCTAGAAACTCCATTGGAGATCAAGGTCAAGAGAAAGCTAGGGTTGGGGATTTCAAGGTGTTTTTTCTTCAATTTTGTGGGATTCTTCAAGTATAAGGTATGGTGATCCTTCATCTATGGTTAGTTTTCACCCTAAAGTCAATTTCAAAGATGTTTTCAAGGTTTTCAAGTTTCACAAAAACTCCAAGTTTCACTCAATCTCATGGGTTCTTGCATCAAATGTTTTCAAATTATAAAATATGATTATATTGATGTTTAATTGATGATTTAAGATGATTTTACTCCATGAACCCATGATTTCTATAAATTCCTAAATTTGGCCTTATGAAGTGGGTTTGTTGATTATGAATGAATGAATGATGGATTTATATGTAGATTGATTTAGATTATTGATTTAGATTATTGATTTGTATCATTATCTAGGTCTAATTATGGTGAATTAAGGATTTGTGATCATAGCCTTGAAAGGGCAAGTTTGACCTAATTACTTGTTGAAGTAGAATTGTACTTGAATTGTTGATCCACTTGAAAGGTGGAGGTGTTTACTTACTATGTACATTGTGATCATGGTCTTGAAGGCATATTGTGAGGAATTAAAAGTATTATCATAATGTTGTATATGTGAATGTATAATGTGAAGGATTTATTTGTGATTTCAATGGTAGAATGATGATCTTGTATAGAATGTGAAAGTGTGGTGATTGCAAGCATATTATCAATTTGACACTCATGAATGAAATGATGGAATGTGAAGGGTTCCTATAATGTGAATGTTGAATCTAGAATTGGTAGGAATTATGCATCCTTTTCTTATATAATGAATGTGTCTTGACTTGATGAATATTAATCGATAGGCTATGGCATTCCTTTCATATATGAGTGATGAATGTGTCTTGACTTGATGGCTATGAATTGATAGGCTTTATGCATTCTTTCCATAAATGATCTAATGTAATGAAGACTCTAGAATCGATAGGCTAGTGGCATTCCTTTCTCAATGAGTCAATGTACCATGAATCGATAGGCTAGTGGCATTCCTTTTATGAGTATAAGAATGTAATGAGGGACCATGAATCGATAGGCTTATAACATTCCTTTCGTATGGACCCTAGAGCTATCCTTGAATGTACCATGGATCGATATGCTTATAACATTCCTTCCTTGGTAATGGTGTATCATGGGTCGATAGGCCTATGGAATTCCTCCCTAATACACTAATGTAATGTGAATGAAATAATCTATGGGAATGTAGGTTAAGCACCGAGTGGATAAGGTTAGATGGAAACTCTCCCAATGTTAGGTTAGAGTTCCAATGAACATCTTCCTATCCCATAACTATGTACCTACATAGGATATTAGCTAGCGGATTCCATCCGAGCTAATGTTAACCGGTTTACCTTAGGCAAGTAAACCAATTGTCGCACCTCATTTTCTCGCAAAAACGGAGCTTCGACCTAACAACTCTTTGGGCTTTTGGGTGGATTGAAGAGTCGCCACCTAACGAATTAAGGCGCGTTAGGGCACCTATCTAACCTGGCTATCTAACTAAGATCAACGAACCAGAGATCAGGGTAAAAGTTCAAATTACCTCGATGGGAAGGTGTTAGGCATCCCTCGAGGTCCACAAATGTGGGTCCCGACCGTATCTCATGCAATTTATGTGGGGGTTACAAGTAGCAATTAAGGTCACTTCATTTATTGGTTATTTATTACACATGCTTGCTAGGTGATAACTAACATTAGACAATTAAGATCACTTCATTTATTTATTTAATCAATTAAACATGCAAAACTAGGTGATAACATAATTTTAAACAATTAAGGGCACTTTAGTTATTTTAATTAATTAGACATGCAAAACTAGGTGATAACATAATATTAAACAATTAAGGACACTTTAGTTATTTTAATTAATTAGTTAAGCATGCAAGACTAATGATAATATAATAACAAATAAATATTAAACAATTAATAAAGACATAAGCGAGGGGACATAAATTGCACAAGTAGATAAGCAAATAATTTTATATTTTTATTTAAGCTACCCCAAACAATTATAATTATAAACAAATAAAGGGACAAAAGGAAAGGGAGACTCTGAAGGACTTTATGGATTAGCGCTCGGCTTCTATATAGGGACAGACAAAACAAATGTTTGTCAATTACGGATCGAGGCAATGTCATCATCTCCGTAGTGCCTAAACTACCCCTACCCCACCACCGCATGTTTTTCGTCTATAAAAGGTGTCTAACGTCTCCGCTTAAAGTCCAAGAGGCATTGAACTACTATTAGGGTGGATTTAGACTAAAATAAAATATATGCTTCTAAATAGCCCCCCTAGACACCAATTCAAACAAATAGGACGAGCATTTAGCACGTAAATCTCATGTTGACCTCTAAATTTTAATTAAACATGTTGGCAAACACAGATAGAGTGAAAGGTCGCATGCTAAATGTGTGCACATAAACACATTATAACAGTAAAATTATTTAAATAAGAGGGGCATAACGAACCACAAATGCAAAGGGTAGAAAGATATGACATAGTGCGTAATTTATTAATTGATTTTAAGATGTATAGCAGAAAAGTGATCACAGATGCAAAAATATTTTAGAGCAGTAGCAAATTTTATTATTAATACAGAAATTTATTTTAAGTAGCAGTCAGTTTATTAGATGCAGGAATTAATCAGTAGCTGATTTTAAATGGAAAAACAGTTAATTACGATGCATAAAATTAATTATCTTGAAGAGGTTTTAATAGGGCAGCAAGTATTTAGTGACAGATTTTGAATAAACATGCAGAAAGTTATCAATTGAACAATTTACTAGCTTATTTTAATTGTCATAAAATAAATGCATTGCAAAATTACTTAAATAATGAGCAGAAAATATGCATAGCAAATTTATTTTTAGTCATTTAACATGCTGAAAGTTATTAGTAGCCTATAGACATGCTATCTAAGTGATTAACATGCTGACAAATATTAAAACCAATTGTTTATCATGCTGAAATTAATGAAGTCCTATAGGCATGTTATCTAAGTGAGATTATTCTAGTTAATATTAACATACAACAGTCAATAAAGTCTGATTAATTATGATGTTGCAATTATAAGATGCTTAACTAGGCAAATTAATTAACATACAAAGTTATTAGAGACTGATTGATTAGGCTAATTAATTTTAGCTAAATTCTATATGAGCATGGTATCTAAAATAATGGACACCGATTGTTGAAAATTGATAGTTTACTCTTAAATTATATAAAGGAGTTAGTTGAATCAAATAAAACAAGGAGCAAACAAGATTATTTTAATGTTATAATTAGGAAAGTGGTCATGCAAATCAAATAAATGCATTATAACAGACAATTTAAATATCTAAACACATGGTCGACTTTAAACAATAATTAAACAAAAAATAAATAGGTGATTAATGAAGATAGTACTTTTATTTTTTTATTTTTTAGTTAGATCTAAACAAAGTTATTAGAATACGAACTATCAAACAATCACAATCCTATAGGCATGCTTTCTAACACAAATAAGTTGCAAGTAGCACATAAACCCCCTCCCCCTTAGACGATTCCCCCAAGCTATTTCATATATGGAGAGAGTTAGAGCTACACAAATTATTACAGAACCGAAATAAAATGAAATAATAAACAAGATAATACATATTAGAAATATAAAATCTAAACGAATTGGAACTAATTCCATCCTCCTCCTCCTCCTAGGCGACTCTTCTAAATCTTGAACTTTAAGTTCAACACCTGCTGCAAGGAACAATGCAACGCACATATATAATAGCAAAATACTCATAACATCAATTATTTTAATATGTATATATAGGCAGAAGGCACACACACAAGAATTCAAGCAAATACAGAATAACAACTAATCTAATGTCAAACATAGAGAAAGGGAGGAAAGAACTGACCTGGATGCTTCCTTTTTATTCATACGTACTAAAGGTATGTAACACTTATACTATGAAGCAAATATTTTAATGCAAAAACAGAGATTAGGTGAGAAATCTAACCAATTAAGCAGATTTATTTATCAGCAAAGAAGTACACTTAGCACAATATCTACCCCGAAACAGCAACACAACAAAGAAAGAACTTTCAAAGTTTGCAAGAACTTCCTTTTAAGAGTAGAGAGTGCTTTTGTTCTAGTATATGAGTGTGTAAGCATGAGATTATGTGTGTCAAAAGGTGTAAAGCATATCTCATCCCCTTGAATGATCAAGAAAGTTCTGTTTATATAGTCAATAGGTGACCATCAGTAGAAGGGAAATGAATAAATTAAAGAATAAATCAGGGATATCTTTCCCCTAATCATGTAAAGAGAATCAATTAGCCGGATATTAAGTGAAACTTACCATAATAAAAATAAGTAAGAATCTAAAGAGATTAGATTTATGGCACATAAAAAACCATTTTACCATAATTACTTCCTGCAATCAAGCCATCGACTAACATCCAAATTATATAAAAAATGCAAATTATTGCTAATTTAAATCACCCTGCAGAACCAATTGAGGGAATAAGTTATGCTGCAATTATATATATATTCAAAGTTACCATACGTAAATAAGATGATATCACACACTAACCTGATCAGTGAACCTTAGGCCGATAGGCAAAATTAGAAATCGCCAAGAATTCATGAATGAGAATCGATTAAGCACAACCATGAACATGTACCATTTAAATGGAAGCAAACGAAAGCTAACATGCAGATTTATAACCTATTTAGTCAGGCAGTAAGATTTCAATATGAAACATTAAGCACACAGAGAGATTAATAATGTTTCCAATAATGAATAAATCATAATCCTGAAAATCAAGGTTTAGCTACAGATTAGAAGAAAAATAATGAGATTAAACATAAATTTTAAGCGATAATACCTGATTGAAATTGGAGACCCATTTAAAGATATGGGTGTTTTCCGGTTGCATTGATGGTGATTCCACCGAAAAAGAAAGAAACGGAGGGAGGCATTGGGGCTGCTGGCATGTTGCTGCTGCTTGCTGGTTGGAGCACTAGAGTTGCTGGTTTTTTACCGGCGTCGCTGATTGCTGTTGCTCGTTGCTCTCGCCGAGCTGTTGTCCACCGAAAAATGGAGCAGAGGCGGCCAACGCCTGCCAATTCTTGCGCTGTTGCTTCTCCGTTGGAGAAGAAGAGAGAAAAGAGAGGGAGAGAAGGAGAAAAGAAGAGAAGGGAGGAAGATAGGGACAGAGAAGATGAGAGAGAGAGCGAGGGGGCACCGAAGATAGCGAGGAGAGAGGGGGCGGCGGATCTGTTTCTTGGAAGAGGAAGAGTGAAAGCTTTTGGGTATTGGTCTTTTGATAGAAATAAAGAATTATTAGATCTGAGCCGTTGATTTGAAAAGGATATATGACTGAGATTGAATACAACAGATCGATGGTCAGGATTTAAGGATGAGACTCTTAGGTGTGGATTCAAAATGGCTAAATTAACCATAGGCTAGAATTGAAATGAACAGGTGGCTATAATTGAAATAAAATTGGAATTGAATAGGCTCGAATTGAAAGGAATTAGAATATAATAGGATAAATTTAAATGATTTTGAGGAAGATTAAGGAAATGCTATTCAATTAATAAAATAATACATATATTATAATATTTTTACATAATTAAACACACCTAAATTTTAAAAACATTTGTTAAATAAGTAAAATAATTATTTCGAGTTTAAATATCGATAAATATAATAATTTAATATATAATATAATAATAATTACAATAATTTTTTTTATAAATCATGCATACTAAAATATATAATTTTTTAGACAAAATCGATTAAAATTTTTAAAATTGAAATATTTTTTAAAAATACGTATTTAATTGAATAGCATTTCTGAAATTGCTAAAGGTCGGTCAAAATTGGGTGTCAACACCAACCCTTACGATTTGGGATAGTACATCAGAGTCCATCATCTAACTCTCATGGTCTATGTCGGTTAAACGCTTATTCGCATCATGTGAGATGTGCACTCTAGTTTCTTGATTGGTACTACAAAGTGTAGGTAGTAGTATGACATGCTATCTATACATTGCACGAGTAGGCTTTGAAAGGGTTATAATGAGTTCTCTAAGTCTTAAATGACTAAATGTGTGAAAGTCCTGTAAATGCATGAATGTGTCCTAAATGAACCTAATGAAGAATGTTGGCTCAAATGCTTAGATGTTAAGATGCATGCTATACTTGAATTGTATTATGAGTTACTTCCTTGTCATGTATTATAGTATATGAATGTGCCTTGTCTGTGGTGACTTCAAAGGAGTACTTAGTCTGAGTAGTAGTATGGGATGCTACTTGCACATTGCACAAGTATGACTTAGATTTGTCTTAGATGTTGGTCTTAATGTGATGATGTGATGTTTATGTGACTTATATGCTCTATTGTGTAAAGGTGAGAAGGATGAATGGTAAGTTCACTTTTGGTGACCTTAAGGTGGTGCCTTAGTGTGGGTGGTGGTATGGGACGCTATCCATACATTGCACAAGGCATCGCTTGAGGGTTACTTGAGGTGGAGGCTCAAGGTGAAGGTAAAGGGTTATAGTGATTTTGCTCAAATGTGGATTATGTGACTTTGCATGTTGGTTGTGACTTATATTATGCCTTTTGTATCAATGTTTCTTGAAGTTTTACAAAAATGGCATAAAGCATGACTTTCAACAAATGTCCCTTTTAAAGCACGGTTTTGCATGGCCGTCACGCTTAGTACATTTTTGTGTGCTAACCCATATTTTCTTATTTTTACTACAAGTGTAGGTTTCGGCAAGTGATTGCATTCTCTAGTGAAGCTTGAGTTCTCTCAAGACTACTTTTGGTATGTCCTCATATGTCGAGGACAAGGACTTTTATTAATTCTAGTTCTTATGTTTTAAGACTTTTGTCTATACTTCGATTGTAAAGGGCTGTGACCCTATCTTGTTTAAGTTTGTCTAAGATGGCCATGTGAGACTTAATATTCCGTTGCTTTATAAATGAGATTTTTGATAGTTTGGTTTTAGATAAAGTTTTAAATTCCGCACTATTTCTATATGTCAAATGTTATGAATGCTAAGAGGCTTGTATTAGACCCCTTCGAGGCCGAGTACATTGTGTTATGACTAAGGGGTGCTCTCGGGTCGTGACAAACTTTGTATCAGAGTATAAGGTTTTGGAAATGGTTTTAGGGTTGATGTGTCACAAGCCACGTCTAGTAGAGTCTTGTTCATCGGTGTGAGTCGCGACACATTTATGAGCGAGAGGCTATAGGACGATAGAAAGTTACACTTCTTTCATATTCTTGAAGTCATGCCTTAGAGTGAAGTTCTATAAGTGTCCTTTTCCTAATCCTTCTCTTGTGTTTATAGGAAATGAATACAAGGGCTAACCCGAGGAGAGTGGAAGAGAAAGTGGTGAATGAGGGAGTTCCTCCCCAAGGTGATCAAGGTGACCAGTGCCTCAAGAGAATGAAGTTTCGGTGGTTCCCCTGGACATGACTAATGAAAAGATTAGGACGACTTTTCTAACCCTAGCCCGTGCCATGATGGCTCAAGCGAATAGAGATGTGGGGCCTAGGGCGAATGCTAATGAGAGTACTGTAGCCTCAAGATTGAGAGACTTTGTGAGGATGAATCTTCTTATCTTTAGTTCTAGAGTGGGAGAAGATCCCTAAGAATTCTTGGATGAAGTTTATAAGATAGTCAATGCTATAGGAGTATCTTCTAGGGAGAAGGCGGAGTTGGCTTCATACCAATTGAAAGATGTGGCCCAAGTGTGGTTCACTCAATGGAAAGCCAATAGGCCGGTTGAAGCGGGTCCTATAGAATGGGAGGAGTTTAAGAGAGCTTTCCTTGGTAAGTACTTTCCCCGTGAGAAGAGGGAGTGCAAGGTTGATGAGTTTATAAACCTTAGGCAAGGTAATATGAGTGTGGAGAGTATTCCTTGAAGTTTACCCTATTGTCTAAGTATACTCCATCCTTGGTGTCTAACCCTAGAGATGAGATGAGTAGGTTTGTTACCGGTGTGTCCGACCTAGTTAAGGAAGAGTGTCGTACGGCGATGCTCATGATGATATGAATATCTCTAGACTGCGCAATCTATTGAAGAGTCCAAAGTTAAGAGGGTGAATAGGGATTTGAAGAGGGATAGATCCGATGAGCAAGGTCAACCTAGGTTCAAAAAGAGAGCTCCTAACCAAAGATTCTTCAAGGGCTCCTAAGGCTAATGAGGAGAAAGGTGGTGGATCTCCATTTTCTAAGACTCTTTGTGCCACTTGTGGGAAGAGGCATCATGGGAAGTGCCTAGCCGGTACTAGTGGGTGCTATGGGTGTGGCAAAAGTGATCATCAAGTGAGAAATTGTCTTACTCTTACGACTAGAGGAAGGGAGGCCAAACAAGCTCCTTATGATGGCCTGGATCCCAATGCTCCAAAGAAGAACCATTTCTATGTGCTTCAAGCTAACAAGGACAAAAGAGCTAATCCGGATGAAGGTACCGGTAAGTTATGGTTCCTTTTGTGGTGATGAGATCCTTATGTTGTTTCATTATAGCCTTAGTTGGGTTTTCTCCTAAGTGGGGGATGGTTTATGAATAGTAAGGTTGTTGAGAGTGTTGATATCCTTATCTCTTTTCCTTCTATTCTTAGTCAAGCTTGTGACCAAGAGTTCCTTGTAGCTTGTTTCATGTTTTGGAGTCATGTGTGATATTGAGTTTCCACGGTCTCTTTCTGTTATGCATGTTCTAGTTGAGTTCTTGTTTAAATGAGAAAAATGAGTTTTCAAATTGTGTTCCCCATGTTAATATGCATCTATGATGAGTTGCCTAAATGTTTCATGAGTTGACTTGTTGAGCATGCCTAAATGTGCTTTTATGAGAAAATTTCATAATGTGCCTATTAATGTTGTAATGAGAATGATGTGATTTGGAGAAGGAAGTTCCTCCAATGAAATGAGAAATGAGATGTTTTGATGCATAATGAGTTTGTAGATGTAGTTCCTACTTTCTTGTTGTGTTTTGAGCCTATTGATGTGGAGTTGATGTTTCCTCCTAGTTGTGTGCATTTATATTGATGTTGCATGCATAATTGTGGGCTGCTAGTCTTGAGTCGTTACCCCTTTATGTGTTTTAAGTGTCATTCTAGGATGAATGTTCCTAAATGGGGGATAATGTAACAACCCTAAAAATGAACTAGTGAAACTAGAGCCTAACGTGTGTGCGTTTGTGTTCGTCATGAATTTTGATGTGGTTTAATCTTGTACTGTGCCATGGTTGAGGTGTTTAGAGGTTAGACATCAAGGTACGACTCCCCAAGGACCACCCTAAGGGTCCTTGAGGAGGACCCTAAGTCTAAACCCGAAGACCCCTAGGAAACCATCAAGTTGGCCAAAATTGGGTGACCTACGAAAGGGGTCCACGCCCCGTGGATGGCCTCCGTAGGTTAGGCCCCTCCAAAACAAGCCACAGACCTAGACCATGGACCAACAGTACGGTCCGTGAATGGACTCACGGTCCGTGAGTCTAGGTCTCATGATTCACACTTGCTTGTTGTCAAGTGACACAGCCAAATGAGGGGTGAATTGGTAAATTCACCCCAAGTCTTTTAAAGTGCATGGACGGTTATTTTAGGTGTATTAACATATTTTAAGAGTATTAAAACATTGAAACCATTATTTAGACTTCATCTCTCAAAAATGAAACCCTTCTCTCCTAAAAGTTCTCTCTAGAAACTTCTTTGGAGATCAAGGTCAAGAGAAAGCTAAGGATGGGGATTTCAAGGTGTTTATTCTTCAATTTCATGGGATTCTTCAAGTATAAGGTATGGTGATCCTTCATCTAGGGTTAGACTGTGAAAGTGTGGTGATCGAAAGCATATTCTCAATTTGACACTCATGAATGAAATGATGGAATGTGAAGGGTTCCTATAATGTGAATGTTCAATCTATAATTGGTAGGCATGATGCATCCTTTTCTTATATAATGATTTTGTATTGACTTGATGAATATGAATCGATAGGCTATGGCATTCCTTTCATATATGAGTAATGAATGTGTCTTGACTTGATGGCTATGAATTGATAGGCTTTATGCATTCTTTTCATAAATGATCTAATGTAATGAAGACTCTAGAATCGATAGGCTAGTGGCATTCCTTTCTCAATGAGTCAATGTACCATGAATCGATAGGCTAGTGGGATTCCTTTCATGAGTATAATAATGTAATGAGGGACCATGAATCGATAGGCTTATAACATTTCTTTCATATGGACCTTAGAGCTATCCTTGAATGTACCATGGATCGATAGGCTTATAGCATTCCTTCCTTGGTAATGGTGTATCATGGGTCGATAGGCCTATGGCATTCCTCCCTAATACACTAATGTAATGTGAATGAAATAATCTATGGGAATGTAGGCTAAGCAATGAGTGGATATGATTAGATGGAAACTCTCCCAATGTTAGGTTAGAGTTCCAATGAACATCTTCCTATCCCATCTATGTGCCCACATAGGATATTAGTTAGCGGGTTCCATCCGAGCTAATGTTAACCGGTTTACCTTAGGCAAGTAGACCAACCCTTACGATGTGGGATAGTACATCAGATTCCATCATCTAGCTCTCATGGTCTATGTCGATTAAACGCTTATTCGCATCATGTGAGATGTGCACTCTAGTTTCTTGATAGGTACTACAAAGTGTAGGTAGTAGTATGGGATGCTATCTATACATTACACGAGTAGGCTTTGAAAGGGCTATAATGAGTTCTCTAAGTCTTAAATGACTAAATGTGTGAAAGTCCTGTAAATGCATGAATGTGTCCTAAATGAACCTAATGAATAATGTTGGCTCAAATGCTTAGATGTTAAAATGCATGCTATACTTGGATTGTTTTATGAGTTACTTCCTTGTCATGTCTCATTGTATATGAATGTTCCTTGTCTATGGTGACTTCAAAGGAGTACTTAGTGTGAGTAGTAGTATGGGATGCTACTTGCACATTGCACAAGTATGACTTAGAGTTGTCTTAGATGTTGGTCTTAATGTGATGATGTGATTCATGTGATGTTTATTTGACTTATATGCTCTATTGTGTAAAGGTGAGAAGGATGAATGGTAAGTTCACTTTTGGTGACCTTAAGGTGGTGCCTTAGTGTGGGTGGGTGGTATGGGACGCTATCCATACATTGCACAAGGTATCGCTTAAGGGTTACTTGAGGTGGAGGTTCAAGGTGAAGGTAAAGGGTTATATGTGATTTTGCTCAAATGTGGATTATGTGACTTTGCATGTCGGTTGTGACTTATATTATGCCTCTTGTATCAATGTTTCATGAAGTTTTACAAAAATGGCATAAAGCATTACTTTCAACAAAATGTCCCTTTTAAAGCACGTTTTTGCATGGTCATCATGCTTAGTACATTTGTGTGTGCTAACCCATATTTTCTTATTTTTACTACGTGTAGGTTCCGGCAAGTGATTGCATTCTCTAGTGAAGATTGGGATTAGAGTTCTCTCAAGACCTCTTTTGGTATGTCCTCATATGTCGAGGACAAGGACTTTTATTGTTTTTAGTTCTTATGTTTTAAGACTTTTGTCTATACTTCGATTGTAAAGGGCCGTGACCTTATCTTGTTGAAGTTTGTCTTAGATGGCCATGTGAGACTTAGTATTCCGCTGCTTTATAAATGAAATTTTTGATAGTTTGGTTTTAATTAAAGTTTTTAATTCTGCACTATTTCTATATGTCAAATGTTATGAATGCCTTAGGCTTGTATTATACCCCTTCGGGGTTGAGTACGTCGTGTTACGACTAGGGGGTGCTCTGGGGTAGTGACACCTTCTTAGAAAAAGTGACTACCCGCCGAAAATGTCACAATCATTCAGAAAAGTCACAACTGATCGAAAAAGTCACAATCTTTGGAAAAAGGCACTACCGTGTGAAAAAGTCACAACCTTTTGGAAAATTCACAAGCCTTCAAAAAAGTCACAACTAATAAGAAAAGTCACAATCCTTAGGAAAAGTCACAAATCATCAGAAATGTTGCAAACCTTCAATGTGAAAAAGTGTCTACTCTTAATATAAGATAATAAACAAATCAAAAAATATAAAATATTGAAAATATACTAAATTTACTGTTTTTAATTGAGGGTATTATAGTAATTTTACATTAAAATGTGGAAGTTCATACTTCTATGGTAGTATAGAAGATATATGTGTGTGCGCGCAGGGGGCGTGTGTGTCTGTCCCACGTATCGTAAGTCTTATATTATATGTCAGCCTGATGATCATATCACATGCATATCATTTGTCATTGAACTTATGTTACCCTGCGGCATAACTTGTGTCATTAAAATTCTATCTTGGGACATAATACATGTCACAAAACTAATGATTTGGGCTTAGTTTCTTTTGCCTTCATGCATAACTTGTGTCCCTCTACTTATGTATTGGCGCATAGCTTGTGTCTTGGATTAATTTCTTTTACATTGGGCATAACCTACTTACATTGATGAGCCTCGAATTAATGAGGCTAAGTTGAGGACAAAGTTCCTATACATATGGGAGAGAGTGCACACGATGAACCTATAATTTATATTTATTTATCTAGGAAAGTGAAACCTGAGCCTAATCAGAGAGTTTTATGCCAAATGACAAATTTTTTATGACCTCGAGGTATCTGTTACTTGGGGATTGATCGTGAGGATTAATGTTGATAAATTATGCGACCTATTAAGGACTCCTAAAAAATGATCCTATTGTACCGACATTGATGTATGCTCTCCTTCCTTAGCAGTTCATATCCATCACACTTTGTATAAAATTATATCAAAATTTAGATGGCGAGGGCATAAGAACAAGAATACTCATAAGATTATGGGGATGAGCTACTTCACTAGAGAGGTCAAATGTTGGTCGAGGATCGGTTGTAGTAGATTGATTCCTTGAGAGCACTTCACAGTAGTGACTAGAGACAGAGTGTGTTTGGTCTACATGTTGATGAGAGAGAAACCAATCAATGTAGGGGAGATTATGATTGAGAAGATGAAATATGCAGAGAGGAGCATGTAGGAGTTCATAGTATAGTGGAATACTTACACAATTTCTTTGTAGGAAAAGTATATTTTAGAAGAAGACAGATACCCGTCTACTTACAATGATTCACCATATGATGTCATAGTGAGCATGATCCCATAGGAGAGTCAGTGATCCATCATGAGTGCTCTTAAGCGTCATGCCAGAAATGAGAACCTCATGGGATGACTCTACAGAATGATGGACTTACATTTAATGATCAGTGACATGCCTGAAATGACTGATCTAGCTGAGTATTACCCGCTCAACAAACACTCTCAGATGACTTGTAAAGATGGTCCATCTTTTGCTGAGCTGCTAGATAACGATATACCTATTCTATTTGTCCAGGTTCGTGTTGTTGTAAATGTTGATGTTGAGGATCACACAAGTTAACTCGGCACATCACATAGTGGAACACTTATCACCGAAGGTTACATTTCCCAACCTCCCAGTTCATGTCAGTTTGGTGATGAAAGGGAAAAGTCGCAGCATCACCGATCTGTTCGGCGATCCCGACTAAGATCGCCGAGTGGAACTGAAGGGCAATTTTGTGAATGATTTTGTAAATGTATAAATAGCTCTTTGAAGAGAGAGAGAAAGACATTTTTTTTTTAATTTTTGAGTACCTTGTGCAAAGCCCTTTCTATTGGGTAGGAAACTTGTACTTGAATATTTGAGAGAACTTTCTTGAGATTGTAGGTCTTGAAGATTAAATTCTTAAGATTTCAATTCAAGTATCTTTTATGGATGAAAATTTTAGTATATTTCTTTTACCTATTGTTATAAATAGCTAATCTCCCTATTCTTAGTGGTGTGGAATGTGTGGATAATTAATCTACAATTGCATGTGGTTTATTTGCTTATTACATGTTGAATTGATATGAGTTTAACAATTTCCTTATGTTTTCATCAATATTGGAGGTTGCAACCTCTAACTTACATTAGATTTCTATTGATGCTTGTGGAAGATCTTTACAGTTAAAGAAGATGGTTGATAATGACTCGATTTAGTTCGTTTAACAGCTGAAGCTTGAAATATTTTGGCTGAATTAAAGTCTTAGATTGATTTTTAATGCTATACATGTTGGGGTTTGATAAAAACCCACATAATTTGTGATGACTGATTGATAAATAGTTATCATTATCTTTAATCTAGCTTACCCATTGACATTTAACGGGATTTATTAATTAACAATACCCAATTTGCAAGATTATAGTCCATACTAACACGCTATGAGTGTCTAATAACTTGTAAAAAACCCATATTTTAGGCTTTGCGATAATGAACTTGCTACAAACAATTGAGCATTCAGATCTTGTGTTCAAATTGTTAATCACCACTCCCCCAATTTACTTATATGCATAAATTATATTGACACACATTTCTAGTGAGATAAAATACATTATAAGCTGAATTATATTCATTCATTTTTATGGGATCAATACCAACTCTTCATTGAATTTTATATTGCATACAATTGTCTATACATTAAATTTTACATGTGTAGTTGAACGTTATAGAAAAAGGCACCATTGTCGGGGAATGGTGCATAGAATTTCTCATATTAAAGTGTTTTATTGCACTAGTTTTTGTTGTTGTTGTTTACTCTTACTCTCTTTAACTTTGTTGTCTAAATAGGTGAAAACATGAGTGTTCATTGAAGTGATATCGCTAACTATGATGAGCAGTTTGTTGATGAAGATCATTTGAGAGATGTAGGGTGAGCTAGCACTATTTGTTTACCAGCAGTGGTGGGAAATGTTGTATTCCGTGTCACTATTCCTATGTTACATTTGCTTAAGATGAAAGGACTCTCTGGTGGGCAAGCTCTTAAGAATACACACAATCATCTAAAATATTTTATTGATGTGTGCAGTCCTTTTACTTTTGCCAACATAACTCAAGAGTCAATTGGGATGAGGCTATTTCATTTCTCACTCATAGGCGTGCTACCACTTGGCTGGGAAAGTTGCCAGAAGGATCTATCACATCGTGGGTGGAATTGAGTGATGCTTTTCTTGATATATTTTCCCCACTGACTCAGATGTTACAACCTTGACATGAGATTACTGATTTTCATCAAAATGTTGGCAAACCCCTTCATGAAACTTGGATGCATTTTCATAAAATGTTACTTCAATGTCCAACTCACGACCTATCGGATGAGCTGTTTTTTCAAAAATATCTATAGGGCACTTGATCAAATGAATAAGTATGCGACTGATAATCTTGCCGAAGGAACTATCATGAGTCAAACCTTTGGTGTCAAATTTGCTTTGCTTGACAGGATGTTGGAAAAAAATAGAGCTTGGCACACTAGAGAGACCGAAGTGATGATGGGTGCTTATTCCTCCTTGTTTAAAACCAATGAACAAAAGTTGAAGGATGAATAAAAGGATGATAATATGGTGAAGATGATGACACAGATTGATCTCTTGACAAAGCACGTCATGGGAGGTGGTACTAAAAGTATAAATGCAATGGCTTCAAGTGGAGTTCAAAGTTATTATGAAGAAATATTTGAGGCATTGTATAATAATAGTTGTAATTTTTATCAAACTAAGTGGGGAGGGGGGTTCTCTTCCTACCTACCAAAGGCAAGGTAGGAATCAAGACTGGAACAAATATAGCTAGAGATATTGAATGAGGGAATAAGGAAAGAGATGGGTATTGAAGAGATGATTAAAGGGAATGATATGATCAGAATAATGGTTGGAGGGAATGTAAAAATGAAAGAGATTGTTATGTACCCCCTCATGATAGATCAAAGCCAAAGGAGACCAATGCGGACCTCAAAGGCTTTAGGACCGAGGATATGCTTGCTCACATTCTTAACAAAGTTGAAGGGTCTGATAAAGTTCTCAAGGAGAAGAAGGATTTCTCCTTATTGAATCAACCATCACTTTCCACTCTGATCTATAAAACAACTTGAAACTCAAATGTGGCAGATTTCAACCCATTTAAATCCAAGGCAAAAAGGAGGCCCACCAAGTGATACGTTGTGAATACAAAGAATGATAATTCTCATTGTATGGAAATTGTGACAAGAGGTGGTAGAGCGGTAGGGAGTGAATTAGTACAGGATGATGAAATGATTGAAGTCAAAGGAAAATCCTAAGTGAATAGTAAATAGAATGTTCCTGAAGAGGTGACTATTTATGAATCGAATTTGGTGAAGACTGAAAGTGAAGAAAGTAACCCCTCAAAAGGTCACGATGAAAGTGTGACGGATGTGACAACACCTTCATACATGAAGTTGTTAGCAAAAGTACTTCCACCTTTCCCTCAAAGGCTAAAGTTGAAATAAGATTATGTAAATTCCAAAAATTCTTATCTATGTTCAAAATTTTCTCTATGAACATTCCTTTGGTAGATTGTTGCTCGAAATGTCGGGGTACGCCATGAAAGACTTGGTCACGAAAAAGAGGAGTATGGATTTCAAAATAGTTGAAATTTTGCACCACTATAGTGCGATCATGTCAAATAATATGGTGGTTAAGAAGGAAGACCTAGGTGCATTTACAATTCTATGCACGATTGGTATTTACCATTTTGCAAAAGCTTTTTATGTAATCTTAGAGAAAGTATAAATCTCGTGTTAGGCGCAATCTTTTAAAAGCTTGGGTTGGGAGTACCAAAACCAACTAAGATGATACTTCTTATGGAATATAGATCGATCGAAAATCCTATTATAGTTTTGTAGGACATATTGGTAAAGGTTAACAATATTTTTCCCGCTAATTTTGTGATTCTTGATTGTGAAATTGATGCAGAGGTTCCTATTATCCACTGAAAAAGCGTTGGTGGATGTCAAGAGTGGTGAGATTACATTCAGAGTGAATAATGAGGAAGTGAATTTTAACGTGTGCAAATCAATGAAACAACCGAATGAATTGCAAGTTGTGTCAGTGATTGATGTTATTAATGAAGTTGTGGTTGGGGAGGTTGCATGCATTGGTGAATCCTTGGTGGCTATTTTGTTGAATTATGACAGTGAAGAAGTTCAAGGTTATGATGGAGTGGTGGCTGCTCTCATGGGGTTAAGTTCTTACCCAAAGAACATTAAGAAGTTTTATATTGACTTAAATAATACGGAGAGTCCACCCGCAAAACCTCCAATGTTAGAATTAAAAGCTTTCCTTCTCATCTTAGTTATGTATTCTTGGGTTATGAAAACACTTTACCGGCAGTTATGGTCATTGATTTGTAGAATTGCCAAGTTGATGCACTTGTTAGCGTGTTGAAAAAGTTTATAAAAGTCGTGTGGTGGACTATTGGTAATATTATTGGGATTTTTCCAGAGTTGTGCACCTACAAGGTTCAATTAGCTAAAGACTGCAAACCAAGTATCGAGAACAAAAAAAGATTTAATCCTCTTATGCAAGAAGTTATCAAGAAGGAAATAATAAAGTGGCTTGATGCGGGTATTGTTTATCTGATAGAGGATGGTAAATGAGTTAGTCCCGTATAATGTTTGTATAAAAAGGGAGGAATCACGATGGTTCCAAATGAAAAGAACCAACTCATTTGAAGAGGCCGGTCATGGGATGTAGGATTTGTATGGACTACCGCAAACTAAATTCTTGGATTGAAAAGGACTATTTTCATGGACGTCATTACGGGTTTA
This sequence comes from Solanum acaule, assembly GCA_036250505.1. Taxonomy (NCBI): domain Eukaryota; kingdom Viridiplantae; phylum Streptophyta; class Magnoliopsida; order Solanales; family Solanaceae; genus Solanum; species Solanum acaule. The sequence goes on along the minus strand of JAJOOR010007739.1, from coordinate 22,225 downwards.
CTAACACAACCCAAAGTACACCCTAGATGTGACATGACGTATAAGACCCCGAGAGACCCTACACAAGCCACTTGACATGCATATACACAACATAATAAAGAAAAACAAGAAATCTTATAAGAAGTAAAGAACTTGACATATAAGCGGAAGTACATCAAAGTCTTGACAAGCCATCTATTACATCAGAGAGTAGTCGGGACGTAACCCGTTCACCACATACAAGGTATGAAAACTAAAACAAAAGGAAAGCAATAAAAGTTACTTTGTCCTCGAAGTATGATGACTCACCAAGTCTTCAATCTCTAACATGATCAACTAGCCACAAATGGTAGGAGAGAAATCATCACACCCTAAATTAGTGAAACAATGTAGGCACAAGTATGCATAAGTACATGGAATGTACTAAGTATAAGAAGAATGCAATAAAATATGAACCACGATCATAAAGGGGATAAATAAAAAACATGATATGCATGACCAAACTAACCATAAATAAAATCATGAACATGGTCAATGCATCTTAAAGTCCTAAAGGAAGCTTCACAAAACATTTGAAAGTAACTTAGTTCATTTTGTGGGATATTAGCTTTAGCCAACAATAGACCATACGAGCAATACATGGAATCCAATGTAACTCCCACATCGAGAAGGGAGAGTCTACTTGCCAAGGTAGAAATCTGTATCATGTCATATGCTATATGTGAATCCACTAGATAGGCCATTTAAGGCAAACCTTAGGGGGCACGTAGTTTGGAACTAGAGGTTGCTACTAGAGACTACCCTATTTGAGCCTCCACCTCAAAGTTCTCTCGGTGCTAAGTTAAATCCCAACGGAACAATCATTTTCATAGAGTTATTATCATACATGTAAAAACATAAGTAAAATACAAATCCAAGCTTAACCATCACAGAGTAGCTCATTAAATCTTGAATCAAGTCTAAGTGAGAAAACCTTTCACCAAACCATGATTCCTTAATTTGTGAGAAAACCTTTCACAACTTTCATTGATTCTCATCTAAAGAAACATAGATCATAAAACCTTTATTTTCATAAATCATGCATATGTTAATTAAAACATCATTCATCGCTTCATAACTTCTTCATATGTTCATGAAAATTAGGGTTATAGTCAAAATCATCATCAAAGCATGAGTTCACGTGGAATTATTTGGAAAACATGTAATTGAGTCTAAATCATGATAATATGATCTAAATTAAGCAATTAAAGTCATACAAATAGAACCCATGAGAAGTTGAATGAAAACCTAACCAATTGAATAGAAATTGAATTAGAGAATTCAAGAATATTTAGGGACTTAATGGGTGAATAAAACCCATTGATGAATTCCATACATACCTTGATTGAAGCCCTAAGTAATGATGAATAAAGGAGACTTGAAATTGAAGAACCCTAGCTTCTTCTTACTTGATCTAGAGAGCATTTTGGAGAAAACCTTGGACAGTGTTTGAGGATTTTATTGAATAAGGGAGTTGGGGGAACTTTCAAAGGGTGAAGGGTAGTTATAGCACTTTAGAATTAGGGGTAAAACGACATAGTATAAGATTTAGAAGTATAGGAAAAAACCCAAATACCCTTAAAATAATTGTCAGATTGATCCTACGGTTGTGACCTACGGTCCGTAGGAATTTCTACGGACCGTCTACCGTAGACAAAGTACTGAATCCTAAAATTTCATCTAATCTTTGACGAGTCCTTTCTACAATCCGTAGAACCTTCTACGGTTTGTAGACTGATGTACCGTGGATTTACGATACTTTTGATGATTTAAACTTGGAATTTTGCATAAGTCTTAAGCATTTTGGTAGTATATGTGATGGTGTTTGCTTGGATTTCGTAGAAAATAGGTCTTAGAGTAGTTGGCACTGAAATGTTGCAGTAGTAGGAAATTTTGTGTTTTGATGACTTGACTTATGAGCTGTAGGATGATCTACGAGCCGTAGGTTGAATTACTGAAATTGGAGCTAAGTGTTTAACAACGGAAGCTTAATGACGAGCCATAGGATGATCTACGAGCTATACAATTGAGTCATAGAAAAGTTGATCTCGAGTACTTGAGTGAAGGTTGAACATGATGGGTCGTACAAGGATATACTAGCCGTAGATCATGCCTATAGAAATTGCTATCCAGATGAGAGACTAACTAATGGCTAACGGAAGGTACCTATGCGCCGTAGGAACTTTTACGAGCCATTAGTACCAACTATAGACGACACCGCCAAGCCGAATTTCCTTCGTTTTCCTTTTCCTACTTGATTTAGGATTTGATTTCTATAAATATTAGTTGTTTTTTCATTTTGGGTTGTTACACTTTCTGAGATACTTACTTTTGGCTTTGAGGATTAATTTGCAAACACTTTTGACAGTTAGTTCTTGGATTGTTGGTTTATGAAATTTGCTTTTGTTCTTCAATTCAAAATTCCAAATTTCATCCATTCTAATTGTAACTTCAGGATTTATTCTATTAACCCTATAATGAATTTTGATTACACAAGCATGAGCAACTAAATCCACAACTAGGGTTGTGGGAACCATGATAACGTAAAACTAATAATTAAGTAATTGTAGAATAATGTTTATGTATGCATTGTTAATCTCTTCATTTTGAATGCTTTTTATTGGTGCGCAACATTAGAACTCGCCTCATTCCTACTTGCCCGACCAAGGAAGTAGTGAATGAGAAATAGATTAAACAATACAAATCGTGATAATCTGGCATATAATAGCCTAACCCAAAAAAGTGAGAGCTAATCTCGGGTCAAGAGTAAGGGTTAGTAAAACATACAAACGTAGACCGATCAAGTTGCGTGGTGAAATTCGCTACTTGGACGACCAATCACTTAGGAGATACCTAACTTACCGACTTTGCATGTTAAACACTAGGAAATAGTTACTATTATTAGAGTTACTGCATTATGAACTTGTGGGGAACAGACGTGTCCTAGTTTCATCTCATATTGATATTACAAACTGCGAATCCTGTTACTTTTTACTAGAAATAAATAAATTGTTATTTTATGTTACAAATCCCCCCTTTTTACAGAAGTAATCTGACTAAACGTATAATCAACAGTAAATTGACCTAAGTCTAGACCATATTCCGCGTGGGATTGACCCTAACCTCAATTAGGTTCTTTATTTGACAATGACCGCTTATACTTCTTGGATGACAATGAGAAAATTGTGTTTGATACTATTGCTGAAGATTCTTATGGGGCTAACACATTTCAGGAGATTGCTGAGAAACTTGAAATGATCTCCAAGAATAATAAGGCATGGAGCATTAGAACATCGGCTACAACAAAGAGCACTTTTTCGATACAAGAAGCATAAAATCAGTCTCATGATGATATTCGCAATGAGTTGGCATAGTTAAGGACATAGATTGGCTTAATATTGAAATATGTGAGTGGAAGTGTCGAGAAAGTGAATGAGTGAACTATCAGACTAGAGCACCACCGATTGATAAGTATATTTATGAGGAGGAAGCAAATCTTGTGAATGATCAGATAGGGGGTTTCCGGACCAACGCCCAAGCATCCAATAAGGATAATTGACGCCAAGGTCAAGAAAATCAAGGTCAAAACTACAATAGTTACAATTGTGAAGGGAACTATGTTTGTGATGGGAACTATAATCGTAACAACAACTACAACATGAATGGGTATAACAACAGAAATGATAAGAGTGGCCCTTATGTTCCACCAGGAAACCGAGATGGAGGATCGAGTTTGAATCGCATTGAGGAAATATCGGCTAAGATGATGAAAAGGTTTGACTCAACTGATGATAATATGAAGGAGATGCATAATGATTTTCTAGACATTGGGCAAAATGTAGAGTCACATGCAATATTGATTAGATAGATTGAGCAACAGTTAAGCCATTTATCTTCAAGTACAAATCCGCACCAATAAGGAACACTTCCCAATAATACTATTCGAAATCCAAAGAATGACGGACATTGTATGACAGTAACTACTAAGGGTGGAAAGTAGACTATTAACCCTCCTATGCCGACTAGAGTGGAAAGTATGAAAGAGTCAGAAAAATATGAAGTTGAGGTAGTGGAACAACCTAAGGATCAGAATGAGAAAGAGGTTGAGGTTACTCAATAGATCATCCCAATGCCGAGACCTCCACCTCCCTTCCCATAAAGGTTGGTTAAGAAGATTGAAGAAGGAAAAAATTGAAGGTTCATATCCATGTTGAATTAGTTATCGATAAATTTTCCTTCGATTGAAGCGCTAGAACAAATGACTGGTTATGCTAAGTTCATGAAAGATCTTGTGACTAAAAAGTGGGTTGTTAGTTTTGAAGGTGATGATAAGTTGCAACATTTTAGTGCCATTGCTACTACATATTTAGTGCAAAAGAAGGAGGATCCCAGAGCTTTTACCATCCCATGTATCATCGGTATGTTTCACTTTTCTAAGGCCCTATGTGACTTGGGTGCTAGCTTAAATCTGATGCCGATGTCTATGTGGCTACTTATGACTGATCGAACTGTGAAGAAACCAATTGGGGTGCTACAAATTGTCCTTATGAAATTTGAGGCGTTCATATTTTCAACATATTTTGTGATACTAGACTGTGAGGTTGACTTCGAAGTACCTATCATCTTAGGGAGACCATTTCTTGCTACTGGACATGCTTTAGTTGATATGGAAAGAGTGCAGATGAAGTTTCGATTGAACAATAAAGAGGTGACCCTTAATATCTGCAATTCAATAAAGCATCAAAGTGACCTTAAGTTGGTATCCGTTGTGAACTATACTATTGAGGAGAAGCCAAAGGTCTCCGTTGATGAGAGATTGGGTGTTGAAGTGCTAGTTGCTGTGATCATGAACTTTGACGGAGAGGGTATTTCTGAATATGACGAGTTAGTTGTTGCATTTGATGGGGTGGATTTCCCTCGTGCCAACCAAAGAAGATGGATTTGGATCTGAAGAATCGAGATACTCCGCCTGCAAAACCATCTATTGACGAGCCTCTAAAATTAGAGCTAAAGGCTCTCCTATCTTATTTGTGGTATGTGTTCTTGGGTCAAAATAGTACTTTGCCTGTCTTTATACTGCTGATTTGAACTAATGGCAAGTAGGGGTGATGATATCGGTGTTAAAACGGTTCAAAAAGGTGATAAGATGGACTATTATTGACATTACTGGTATTTCATCAAGTATATGTTCTCATACGATTCAACTCATGCCGAATAGTATTGTGAGAGGTTGTGAAGAAGTAGATTATCAAGTAGTTAGATGTTGGGGTAGTTTATCCGATTGCTAATAGTAATTGTGTGTGTCCGGTTCAACGTGTGCAAAGAAAGGAGAAATCATTGTGGTTCCCAACACAAAGAATGAGCTTGTCTTAATAAGGCTTGTCACTAGTTGGAGGGTTTGCATGGATTACCGCAAGTTGAATGCATGGATTGAGAAAAATCACTTCCCAATATGGTTCATCGACCAACTGTTAGATCATGTTGTTGGAAAGAGTTGGTACTATTTTCTAGATGGGTATTCAGGATACAATCAGATCTCTATAGCTCTGGAAGATCAAGAAAAGACTACTTTCACTTGTCCTTACGAGACGTTTTCTTTCAAGAGGATTCCATTCGGGTTGTGTAACGGACTAGTGACTTTTCGACGTTGCATGATGTCTATATTCTCTGATATGGTGGAAGATACAATAGAGGTATTTATTGATGATTTTTCGGTGGTTGGTGATTCGTTTGATGATTGCTTGGCACATTTGAGTGGTGTTGTGAAACGCAGTAAAGAATGTAATCTTGTATTCAATTGAGAGAAGAGTCACTTCATGTTAAAAAGGGCATCGTTCTGGGGGACCAGATTTCACAAAAGGGTATTGAGGTTGATAGAGCAAAGGTCGAGATAATTTAAAAGTTGCCACCACCCATCTCCGTAAAATGTGTTGGAAGCTTTCTAGGGCATGCTGGATTCTATAGGAGATTTAACAAAGAGTTCTAAAAAATTGCACACCCATTGTGCAAGCTGCTCGGGAAGGAGACAAAAATTGAGTTTGTTGATGCTTTTCAAGAGCATTTGAGGGGCTGAAAGAGAAGTTGACTTCTACGCCAATCATTATTTCACTGGATTGGGGACAACCGTTTGAAGTTTTTTGTGATGCGAGTGGGGTGGACCTTGGCATAGTATTGGATCAAAGGTGAGAGAATATTCTTCATCCCATATATTATGAAAGCAAAGCTTTGAAGGTTGCTCAAAAAAATTATATGGTCACTGAACATCAATTGCTTGCTGTAGTCTTTGCGTTTGAAAAGTTTAGATCCTATTTGCTTGACACTAAAGTCATTGTGCACAGTGATCATTCTGCATTGAGGTATCTTATGGAAAATAAGGATGCAAAACCAAGATTGATTCGATGGGTACTATTGCTGCAAGAATTTGATTTTGAAGTCAAAGATAAAAAGAGAACAGAAAACCAAGTGGCTGATCATTTTTCTAGATTAGAGGAAGAGGCAGTGTTGAAGTTAGCTGATGGAGTTGAGATTGATGATACATTCCCAAACAAACAAGTTTTGGCTGCTTCTGTTGATCTTATACCTTGGTTAACAAATTTTGCTAATTATTTTGCAATTGATGTGGTGCCTTCAGATTTTTCATTCCACCAAAGAAGAAAATTAATGTCTGATGTGAAAAAGTTTTTTGGGAAAAGCCTTATTTGTTTCGTGTCTGTGTTGATGGGATTATTCTTCATTATGTGTGTGAGGTAGAGATGATGAGTTTAATGGAAGCTTGCCTTTCGTCTCCTGTTGGTCGCCATCATAGTGGTATACGGACTACTCATAAAATCTTATAGTGTGGGTATTATTGTCCTACTATCCACCAAGATGCTTATGATATCGCCAAATCTTGTGATCGTTGCCAAAGAGAAGGAGGTATTTGATAACGCTCAACTACACTTTATTCGATCTTAAGTGTAGGCGGTCACAATCAAGTATAAACCCAACTAAGAGTTGGGGTCGATCGCACAAGGAGTGATACGGTAGAGAATTCAATTACGATGTGAAATGGTGTTCTAATCATTTGTAGGTGTAGACATTTTTGAAACAATAAAGTAAATGGAAAGGGGTTGACAATTAATGTCAAATGGGGGGATTTGAGTGAACAATTAGCAACTACGAACAATTGGGACTAAACAAGTAGAGAGGGGTCCTTGGGAGTGTGATCAATTGAATGCCAATTTCGCTTAATGGGTGATTATTATTTACTAGAAATCACTGAATCTTAGTGGGTAGGCTAGGCTTTACGTGTAATAGCGATTTCTCAATCAACTATCACGAATCAAGTGATTTCTCTCGAACCTCGACAAGCATAACACATATAAACAATCCAATACCTCAATCAATCTACATTTCAAGCTAGATTAGTAGGATTGGATATAGACCCACTTTCTCAAACTAAGTCTACAATAACCCAATAACTACAATCATCAATCAATAGTTTTAACTCTAAAACTTTTTTCTAAAGCAAGCTTAGAATGCTAGGCTAGAATTGTATTTGCAACTACAATTCATCAATTAAAACTCAACTATCAATTGAACCCACTTCAAATCAACAATCAAATCAGTAAATACTAACACCCATAAGCTAATTGAAGCATTCAATCACATAATCACACCCCGAAGAATGAGGGTTTTAGCCACACATAATAAAGAACAAGAAATAGTTACCAACTATGTTATCCATCAGCTTGGGCAACAATCCACAAGTCTTCAAAATGCTCAAATTGAATTCCAAATCAAATAAACCCTAAATCTCTACTCAAAAAGTTAAAGAACAATGTTAGGGATCAAAAACCCAGAACTGGACAATGTGGGAACTCTCAAAAACTCCAGAACTCCTTTTTCTTCTTTTGAAAATCGCATTTATACGTTCCTAGAATTTCACCTTGGGAGCCACTTGGAGAAATAAGTCAAGGTTAACCGACCAAGTCGGCAATGCGCCGAGTGCTCCTTTCCACCGCCTTCTTGGCTTAGCTTTTCACCACTTCTCGTATGTGACTTTAAGCGATCAACACCTCTATCGCCGATCCATTCGGCGCTTCACCGAAACACTGATCTCCTTGCTGAGTTGGCTTTGTCTATGGGCTAGCCTACTATAACTTGGTGAGCTGAAGAGCCACTCGGCGACTCGCCGAGTGGCTTTGGCGAGCATCAACCTTGCTTTTCTTCAACTGTTTTGCTCCTTCTTGCCTGGTAATGTCCTTGCCTTACTCTTTTGCCTCAATTGCTGCAAAATAGCATTTTTAACATTAGTTTAGAGCATAAAACAGACATTGAAGACACTAAAACTCTGAATATTAAGCCCTAAATGAGTCAAATTCCTCGACTCATCAACACCCCAACTTAAACTTTTGCTTGTCCTCAAGTGAAACACAAGATCAATCAGTTCAACAGAGATGTCTACAAATAGTGGTACTCAAGACTCAACATGAATACACATGAGGTTCAATCCACCCATGCAATGTTCAATTGTGCACTACAAGTTTCAAACTGTGACTAGCCATCATCAAACAGAAATCAAGCTCACAATGCTTGCTTCAAATGCAAATTCAAGCTCAACAAAAGTATTCAAATGCCCTCACATCAAGTATGATTCCATGCTCACACAAAGCTCATCAAAATTTCAGAATTAAGGAATCAAAAACAACTCTCACACTCGCAAGATAAACACATTCATGATTCTACCCATAGGCTTGCCCGTATTTTCCAATCAAAATGACATTAAGCTCAATCAAGATCACAAAGGTCTTTCAAGGCTTGTAACGGGGATGAGGGTAAAGGTATGATCATTTTGGCTTAGTAACTTCTACCTTCATGAAGCATGGCCTGCATTTCACTTTTTCTCCTTTTCTTTCATTCTTTTCATTTTTCACAATTCACCTAAAGTCCTTTCAAGCACATGTATTGTTCTATGACTCATTGGACACCCCCTTTTTTTTTCAAGCTCCATTGCAACATTCTTTTTCAATACTTTTTTCTTTTGATTTATTTTTTTATATATGGAGGGGTTCCATCTTTTTCAACACGATCCTTCAAGGGTGCATTTCTCAAACTTCTTGACTCTCCTTATTTTTCACCACACCCCCAAATTAGGCTTTTGGCCTAAGTTGGCTAATAAAAAAAATCAATTCTTCATGAAGATTTTAGGTGGGAAGGAAAGAGGTCAGATGTTCTCAAGTTTCATCCAAAGAAAAGGATAGGCTCAAATGGTGCCAAGCTAGGTTCACACTCTTAGAAGGTGGTCACAAAGAGGTATAATGGCAATTTGGTTCACTCTCCAAAATTTGTGCCTAAGATCATTTCTTTCAATCACCTATATTAGTCAATTGGAACAACGGGAAAAGTTCTACGTATGACCAATCACATATTTCAAGACGAATCTGACCACACATGGCATTCAACACAGTCATCACTCAAGATTCTACAAATTTAGCTCGCATGCAACGATCATCACAAGATTCAATTCAACAATCTGTCAATCACAATGAGATGTTAAGGGTTCATACATGACTTATGCAACTCAAATTTGCCTCATTGGAATTGCACAAATATATCGTTCAATCAAGAGCACTATTTAAGTAATCAGTATTGATCGCAACCGATACTCAAATATGCAAGAGAACAACCACATTCACAAACATCAAGAGGTGAAACTTTAAATTTGGATAAAAAACCAACATTCACATTAAAAACCAAAAATCGATAGTCACAAAAAGTAGGCATTCAAAATAATCTATCAAAAACCAATCATTCACAAAAGCAGCCCAAAAGAGTCAGGTATAAAGATACTTCACCCCGCCAAACAAAACTAACAATTGTCCTCAATGCAACAAAAATAAACAGGCTCAAAATAAAACTAAAAGAGAGTCAAGATCCCCCTGTCAGGCTAAGCCTGAGGTGAACTTTGCACATTTGGGACTTTCTCAATCTGGGCATCAGCGCCCGACTCATCTCCATTCTTTGCTCCAGTGGAGCCTACCATTGATGTGTCCCGAAGAGAGGCCTCCATGGCTGTCTATACCATCACACCCTCTAGGTACTCCAGGTCATCATATACCGCTGCATCACGGGTACCAGGCTCCTCCTCATCAGTCTTGGAAGCATCAAAATCGACATCATCATCAACCACAACAACATCTCCGGTCGTAGTAGCTGGGGGGATCTCAAAAATGGATGGCAACTCTATACTCGAGACCTTGGGAAGGTCCACCGTGCCGAAAAACATAGACAGATCTATGGATTTAAGTTCATCCACATCACGTCTCAAACTAATAACATTGGCTCTCAAAGTTATCACATCAGCCAACCGGCGTCCGCTCTACTCGCATGCCTCTACTCTCACTGTGAGGGCATCAAAAGCTAGGCTATGTGCGGTGATCAGCTCCCGATGCTCTCTCAACTCAGCTCGGATAGGAGCTAAGCCAGCAACAATGGCTCTCTCAATCATACTGGGAGTGATATAGTAGAGAATTCAATTACAAAGTCAAAATGGTGTTCTAATCATTTATAGGAGTATACATTTTCAAAACAATAAAGTAAATGGAAAGGGGTTGACAATTAATGTCAAATGGGGGGATTTAAGTGAGCAATTAACAACTACAAACAGTCGAGAATAAACAAGTAGAGAGGGGTCCTTGGGAGTGTGATCAATTAAATGTCAATTTCACTTAATGGGTGATTATTATTTACTAGAAATAGTTGAATCTTAGTGGACAGGCTAGGCTTTAGGTGTAATAGCCATTTTAGAATCAATTATCATGAATCAAGCGAGTTCTCTCGAACCTCGACAAGCATAACACATATAAACAACCCAATACCTCAATCAATCTACTTTTTCCAAGCTAGATTAGTAGGATTGAATTTAGACCCACTTTCTTAAGCTAAGTCTACAATAACCCAATCACTACAATCATCAATCAATAGTTTTAACTCTAAAACTTCTTTCTCAAGAAAGCTTAGAATGCTAGGCTAGAATTTTATTTTCAACTACAATTCATCAATTAAAACTCAACTATCAATTGAACCCACTTCAAATCAACAATCAAATCAGTAAATACTAACACCCATAAGCTAATTGAATCATTCAATCACATAATCACACCCCAAGAATGAGTGTTTTAACCACACATAATAAAGAGCAAGGAATAGTTACCAACTATGTTTTCCATCAGCTTGGGCAACAATCCACAAGTCTTCAATATGCTCAAATTGAGTTCCAAATCAAATAAATCCTATATCTCTACTCAAAAAGTTAAAGAACAATGTTAGGGATTAAGAACCCAAAACCGGACAATGTGGGAACTCTCAAAAACTCCAAAACTTTTTTTTTCTTTTGAAAATTGTATTTATTCGTTCCCAGAATTTCACCTTCGGAGCCACACAACGAAATAAGTCAAGGTTAACCGACCAGGTCAGCGATGCACCGAGTGCTCCTTTCCATTGCCGTTTTGGCTTAGCTTTTCACCACTTCTCTTCTGTGACTTTAGGCAATCAAAACCTCCATCACCGATCCATTCAGTGCTTTGGCGAAACACCGATCTATTTGTCGAGTTGGATTTGTCCATGGGCTCACCTGTTGCAACTTTTGGCGAGCAGAAGAGCTACTCGACAACTCATTGAGTGGCTTTTGCGAGCATCAACCTTGTTTTTCTTTAGCTTTTTCACTCCTTCTTGCCCGGTAATGTCATTGCCTTGCTCTTTTGCCTTCGTTGCTGCAAATTAACATTTGAGCATCAGTTTAGAGCATAAAATAGGCATTGAAGACACTAAAACTTTGAATATTAAGCCCTAAATGAGTCAAAATCCCCAATTCATAAGTATTTTAAGGAAACAAGAACTCCCAATGACTCTTGAACTATTTGATGTTTGGGGCCTTTACTTTATGGGTTCATTTTTGAGTTCGAATGGGATGGAGTACATACTTGTAGTTGTTGACTATGTCAAAATGGGTGGAAGCTGTTGCACTTTCAAACTATGAAGGAAAGAGTGTCACTACATTCCTAAAAAAGAATATTTTCTCCATATTTGGTACACCAAGGGCGATTATTTGCGATGTAGTATCCCACTTTTGTAATAAGTCGTTCAAGGTGTTTCTTGAGAAGTATGGTGTTTGTCATAGTGTAACAACTCCTTATCATCCCTAGTCTAGTGGGCAAGTCGAAGTGTCAAATAGAGAAATTAAGCAAACCCTTACAAATGTTGTGAATGCCAACAAAACTGATAGGTCGAGAAAGCTTGATAATGCTCTATGGGCCTGTCACACTGTATGCAAGAATCCCATAGGTATGTCTCCCTTAAAACTTGTGTTTGGGAAGTCTTGTCACTAATCTATAGAGTTAGACCATAAAGCGATGTGGGCCCTTTAGAAGGTGAATCTAGATTGGGATGCTGCATCAAGTCAAAGGTTGAATGAGTTGAATGAGCTTGATGAGTTTTGACTAAAAGCATATGAAAGTTCAGCCTTGTATAAGGAAAAGATGAAAAAGTACCATGATCAAAAGATCAAAAAGAGTGAATTTGCTCCCACTGATTTGGTACTTCTATTCAATTCAAGGTTGCACTTGTTTCTTGGCAAACTCAAGTCTAAGTGGACGGGGACATTCAGAGTGGTACAAGTGTTTTCACACAGAGCAATTGAACTTGAGAATGAGGAAGGAACAAGATTCAAGGTAAATGGTCAAATGATCAAAATCTACTTGGGTCAATTGGAAGTGGTCAATGAGGTGATTGAAGAATGGGATCTTGATGAAGTCTGAGTAGTCAAATGGTCTACTTTGTGCCATGACGTTAAATCAAGCGACTTGGGAGGCAACCCAAGATGTAATCTATCCAATTCAAAATATTTTCTAGTTGTTTTTATGTTTTAATGTTTTTTTAGTGTTTTTTTTTAAAGCTTAAGTGATTGGCTAGAATAGGTTAGTATAAGGTCCGTGTCCAAAATGAGTCAAGAAGATGTAAACGAATGTCCTAATGTTTGCTACATGTGCATGAAGAGAAAGAAATATGGAAAATTATAAGTGCAGAAGGTTCTACGGTTCGGACCTACGGGTTGTAGCGCAACCTACATACCATAGGTATGATCCATACGATCTTGGTGTCCGGTAGGTCTTGAAGGACTAGTTCTACGGTTCCCATCTATGAGTCATCGTTCATTCAATGAACCATAAATGGCATCCATAGAGTTTAATGTCGAAATATAGTTGCAACTTGAAGTCTGTGGTTGCACAGTATGAACCATACTTAGTTTGACAATCCGTAGTTTGCAATCGTAGACCCTAAGTATGTTTTCTGAATTTTACTAAGTGTCAAGTGAAATAACGGAACCCATCTATGGCTCGTAGGACTGACTATGGACCATAGATGGGGTTTCACAGGTCCAGTCAATGTTAAATAAAGGGACCCGACCCGCGACCCTAATCAAATAAAAACCGTCCCTTTCAAATACATTCCCCATTTCCCTCTTCCCAACTTCTACAACTCTTCAAATTAGTTACACTCCTTCAAATTACCACCCTTTTACTTCCATTCCCAACCCTCAAACTCTCACCACCCATTATATACTCTTCTCCTCTTCCATTTTCTCCATTTCTTCTTCTCTTCTTCAATTTCCCCCAAAAAATTTCTTCTCTTAATCAAAGGTCACGAGTCAGGAATCTAGCAAGTTGGTGGTCAAGCTTTAGACGTATGCACACACAAAACTTCATATTTCTTCTGACAGGTACTTATTTTGAACTAAATAAATTATATTTTTAGTTGACTTTGAAGTTGTTACTTGACCTAGGGTATATATTGCTTGTTGAGTATGCTTAAATTGATTGAATTGTACCCTTGGGATGAAAGTAATTGTGAGTCTCGTCGATTATGTGTAAGATTGTGAACAAAAAGCTACAAATTGTGTTCTTGACTTAAGGTTTGAGATAATACTATTTTTTGTCTTGATTATACCCTAATGATGATAGAATAACATGAAAATGTGTTGAAATGCATGATCTAGGTGTGATTAGGATGTATTTCTATTGAAAATATTTGTTTAATAATGTTGGGCTTGAACTGTAACAAAATTGGGGTTGAAGACTTTGATCTATGTGTCATAGGTATTCGTATGAACTGTAGATCAGGTCCTGTCATCCTGAGGCACAAACTAGTGGCATAAGTTAGGAATGACGGTTTGGCTTACGATCTATATAAACATTGACAGACCGTACTGGTGAACTGTCATTCCAACTTTTGGGACTAAAAAATTGACTTCCTTACCTACGATTGGGTCTTACGGTCTGTAGAAGCTTCGATGGTCCGTAAGAACCAATCGTAGGTGCAAAAATGCAGTGTTTCTTGAAATATTTTTTTTTGTTTTCTTTTTGTTTTGTAGTTTTATTTTCTTCTTTTCTTGTTTTGCTTTATATGTTTTGGGTACTAATGACTCTTACAAAGGTACAACGCCGCTTAAGAAAGTCAACGCATACAACCAAAAGTGGAAGTTCAAGTCAGTCACCCCTGAGGCCCGATGTCAACTTATTTACCAAAAAAAAGAGTCGAGCAGGTCTTAGTTCAATTAGGGGACCACCCTTGCTCTCGTAAGACACCCTGGGATACTCGGCAACAAACAAAATGTAATGTTATAGAGGGGGCATAGAGCGTGAGAGAAGGCAGTGGGTAGTCACAACATGACGCACAATCACAGTTAGGCTCCAGATCAGACTCAGTTGCAACATCAGCTCTGACGCATCTGAGATTGGAGCGGCACATGATTTTTTATCCATTGGACCCTATTCGGGTGGCCGGTGAGCTGAATCTATGGGGTGTTGAGGGCATGTTCCAGATTATATTGACGTTGTCCAGAAAATGTGTAAAACAAATAACGCGAGGCTATTACAGTGCCACCGGGTTCTCACGAGCAGCCTCCATACTATTCCTTCCTTACATGAGCAATTTTAGAAGCACCGGTGTGAGTGGATGGCGGATGCACTGGGAAAATATAGCCCAAACATGGTTCGGGAGTTTTATGCATCATATGCAACAACAGTGAAAAACACGGTGCCCCCGAGGGCGAAGGTATTAGATCAACCTCCACTTCTATCCACACTGGGACGAGACATCCAGTAGATATCTGTGAGGCCATAATTTTCCATTTTATTTACGGCCCATCTCACAAGCAGCCGATTAATACGGCTGAGTTTGATTAATTGGTGTAGTTGGTCCGAAATAGAGTAGCGATGAAAAACATGGAGCTGAGGGAAAGCTTGATACGATGGGTGGCCGGTTACATTGCTGATCAATGAGTAGATAATGAGTGGGTCCTAGACCTTACGCTCTCCATTAAGAAGGCCACTCTGAAGTTGGAGGCCAGGTTTAGGTGGTCGATTATTCAGAACAGACTGTCCCCTATAACGACCGATAGTTAGTTGACATTTGATCGGCCTGTGATGATAACGTGTCTGATGGTTGGACACGAGATAGATTTTTCCCATGGGCCTTCTGGAGGACCACCACATATCCTTTTCCTTATCTAATATTCAGGCTATGCAGAGAGACGACTGTCCCAGTGTACTTTGGTGATAGTTATTTTGAGGCTATCAAGACTATAGATATTGGTCTTATCCGAGATGAGTCAGACCCTACAATAACACAATGGGGCATTCAGATAGACTTGCCACCTATGAGCGACACACTTGTATCCGAGCAATTGATGAGGGCACCATTTTAGCCCCCACTATGGAGCCTGATATGGCAGCTCCACATTTTTCTTCATTAGGCCTAGCTGTGAGCACACCACGTCCTCCTACTACTACAAAATTTGCTTTACTTCCCCTAGATAGAGTCCATAAATTGGAGACTCAAATGGCGACCCTCTTACAACATATTCAGCCTTGGATGAAGAAGACCATTAAGGAATTAGGAAAAGGGTAGAAAAGACTGTGAGGTTAAAATACAGGTAGTGTACCAGAGGATTGATGCTTTTGAGCTTTGGATGCTGGATAGACCCCAACCTAGGCCGACTGTTGATCTAGCTACCTTACAGAAGGAGTTGGCCAAGATTCAGGCAGACATAGAGGCCTTGGCTACTGTAGACTCAACTGTACTGGAGCCTCCTGATACGTCCAAGCTTACACTTCAATTAAGAAGTGTAAACAGTCGATGTCAATTTAGAGAACTCAACTGAGTTGAGGTCGATCCTACAGATAATTTTTTTACAGAAATAACTTTATTGACGCTTTTATTTAATTGTGGCTATTATTTCCAAAAGAAATTAATTGCAGAAAGTAAATATGGGTTTGGTTGCTATTTTAAGTAACTAATGTTTAACTTAATGTTCAGTCAACATGAGTAATAATCGTTTAACTTCAAGATTGGAGTAACTAATGAATGAAACCAGGATTGTGTTCCCCATGACTTTGCTTTATTGCTGAATCGTAAACAAGTACTGATCAATTGTTAACATTGAATGTTACTAGCAAATTAAATGCATATAAACTCTTCTCATTCCCATTAGATGACTTTCACTTTATTCATCTCGGTCTTAGAGTGTTTCAGTTTTACCCTCGCATGGTTGTTGCTAAAAATCTCTTCTCTCGAACTTGACTTTTCACTACAAACTGATAGATTGACTTTACTTTTTACTAATTACCAATATTCTCTCAAACAAGTGGTAAATACGGGCAAGTTCTAATTCGTGGACTCATTAGAAAAAAATGTATAACCAAATTAAAATCACATGCGCAACTAACAATCGCACTTTACTCGTATTTCAAATTCATAACTAGATTTTTGTCATGGTTCCCACAACCCTAGTTCTGGTGTTTCGCTGCTCATGATTTCACGAAAATAAGCAATAATTGTCATTGAAAGCGTAGAAGAAATCACTTACAATAGTTGTGAATTCACAAGAAAGAATGATTATCAATTACTTAATCACAATCTCGAAGTCTTGATATGAAAATAGCTGACAAAAACCAAAGATAAAGTTATGGGAAGTTTCGCTTCATTCATACAATGACGAGTAGTCCTTAAAAAATAAACCTAATTAATTCAAATAGTCTGTAAAACTGAGTCCTACTCGAAGTAGGACTGACTTGTCGGGGTTCTCCACGGTTGACTTGATGGCCCGTCGCTTTCCTAGACGGCCCGTGAAACCCATCATCATCCCATACTTAGACAGTGTGGGACTTTGTTCTTAGCAACCATTACGAGCTACTAGACGGCTCATCTTAGGCTAGATGGCTCGTTTAGAGCTCTGTGAACTTGTGCGCCACTTTGAGCCTTCACTGGATTTTCCTACTTTGTTCACGAGCATCACTACGACTAGTGTGCTTCACCACGCCTCGTTTGAGGTCACTTGAACTTCAACCAACACTCAGTCTCCACAACTTTGCACCAATTCTTTCTCACGAGCTGTCATACGTTCCGTCAAGTGGACCACGACCCGTCTGGGGATCCGTGGTCTTCACTTGGCAGTTGATCAGTTTTTGTCTCTTTACTACTTCAGCTTCACGAGCCCTCAGAGGATCATCATCATGACCATGGCCCATCTGGGGCTCCGTGGTGCTCGCTTTAGATCCACTTTCTTCACTTTTTGCTATCTTTTGCGTCCAAGTGTTTTACCTGTTCAACCATTAAGAAACACATTATATCCATATAAACACACTCAAGTTCTCACATATCCTTTGTTTTGGGCTTCAAATGTGCTATAATGTCACGTCACATCAACACCTTCAACTTAGAACCATTGCTTGTCCTCAAGCGATGAAAACAACACTTGACGCTCAAAATACACAAACACATTCCTATTATGCAGCAACTATCTTAACCAACATTTTGTCCAAACTCATCTATCTAACATGCAAGGATCAATGTACGACATCCCATTACTCACAATCAATCATGCTTATGCCAGTACCAACTACCATCTAACACAATTTAACTATCAAATGCAAACACAGTGCCCTTACAACAAAGACGTCCCTCACACATGATAATTAGGGTCTAACTAGTACGCTCACTCCAAAAAAATTTCTAACACTGCAAATATAAAGACCATAGGCTTGACCTTGTTTTCTATCCTTCGTCTATCAAACAACTGGAATAGGATCACTGTAAGACTTTTATAGGCTTGTAACATTGGCTTAGGCTAGGGAGTGGAAATTTTGGTTTTGTGAGTGACTAACTTACCTTGGTCCTTTAAAGTTCTCATTAGCACACAACTTTACTCAAGCGGTTCCGACTTCTCTTCTTTCTTTAAGTACATCCCGACACCTACCATTTATTTCCTTCTTTCTTTTTGTTTTGGTTTTCATTTTCTCTTTTTTTTCTTTTATTATTTTTTTGTACTACCATTTTCTTTGAACCATGCACACTAGACCTGTTCAATCAAGCATTTTTGTTTTGTGCCTTCAAAATGACCAAGGATACGATATTCTTACGCTCTTTCTTTCTACTCAAGATATGATCATCCTTAACTTAGGCTATTAGCCTGAGTTGTGGCATTGTGCCTTCAGAGAACCAAGGATACGATATCAATAGGGTCAGAATAAAATCAGCTTCAAGGCTCAAATGGGGTTCAAGGGTTCATGATTTCATTTGGTAGTTATTTTTGGTTTTAAGTGGACTTTAACAAAAATGGTCTGTTGATTACTTCCTATCCAATTATTCTAAGACTCCAACAAGACTACTCGGGAAAGTTCTAGCTTCTACTCACAATATTAGGCTTCAGACAACTGTCACACTCACATGGAACGTGCTTATAAAATCAGTAATTTGGTCAACGAATGTATGTTCCTAGCTAGCACTAATCAACATATGAGCCTCTAAGATGTAGCACAAAGAGCCTAACAGTCAAATTTTCAGTTTACAGACATCTTTCTTATTACTTTCAAACAAAAAACACAGATTCAGCTGCTGCTAGAAAATATTCTCACATAAGACCAATAACAAACTTTCAACCCAGACTTCACAAAAACTTCGCAACCAACACACACAATTATGTCACCAACAAAGCCAAGCTCTATGCATTCTAACCACTAATGGCAGGTTGATCACCACCCCCTCTCCAAATGAAAGTACTTTGCCTGCAAAGTAAAAATTAACACAAAACAAGGGCTATGAGCAAGGGTCATACCTGCGGCGCACTAGGCACCGATTGTCGAAGTTGTGTCAGCACCCTTATCAACGGGTGCGCTCTTAGGTGCTGGAGCTAGGTTGAGCTGGCTACTATCAGTAGTAACAGGCCTCACACTATCAAGGGTTCCAGATCTGATTTCATCAAGCCTCTGCTGCATTGAGGCTTCTTTCTCCTTGGCCAACCTCCTAGACTTTTTTCTCTCCTTCATATGCTGCTTCCGTTTTTATTTCAAAAGGTTAGCAGTTTGCTCATTATCAATGCCCAAATCATTTCCCTTTCTCTTCCCAGTCATCGGTCTAGGCAAGTCACTCCAGAGGTCATCAACTGACTGCGTGGTGGGGGCATACTGAATAAACTCATCAAAGAGTCTGGCACAACATGAGGGGACACAATGACTGGCTTCTCGGCAAGTTTATCAATGTCAACTCGTATCTTAGCCATCTGTGTCTGCAATGCCGCTCCATCTGTAGAACTAACAACTTGTAGTTGGTTGTTCACATGGGACTTTAAACCGTCCATCTGGTTCTTCAACACTGCAAGCTCCTGCCTCATTTCATCTCTCAACCGCTTTTCTGTAGCCAACACATCTCTCTGAATTACATGAGGTAGTTTGAGCACTATTTGGTCTACTATGGACCGAGTCTGCCTCTGTTCTATAACCAACTACTCCAAAATTAGAGTGGGTACAGACACAAAGGTATCTGTAGCCTATGAAGATAAGCTGGTGGTGGTTGCGTTCTTGCAGCTGGCTGTGAGAATTCACCTTGCTCACTACCTCCCTCAGCTCTCGGGATCTCAATCGGCATATGTGGAACTACCGCCAATGGTCCTACTGGCCCTGCTTTTGCACCATAAAGATGGTTTGACACATATTTCATTTTTTATGTCGCGGTAACATTGGATGCTTCTACCCACCTGTCCACCAATTTATTTGGTGGAATATTTTCCTGCAAATAGAGTTTCCCTATCAGACAGGGAAACAACAAACCTGCTCTCTCGTTTAGTGCTCTGACCCACATTTTTGTTGCTATTATTCGGCCCACGTTCAATGGGTAACCAGCCATGAGGCAGGCTACCAAGAAGACAAGTGACAGTGATAGAGTGTTATCATTAGTGGTAGGTTGGAATTCTGCACAGATAACTGCCAACCAAACCTTGGCAGGAAGTGAAAGTGATGCCTTTGTAATTTGCACCTATGAATTGGCCAACCATGATGCAGCCTCTCCCTCTGTAGCAATCTGTTTATCAATCCATCGCATAACACGTTCCAATGAGCTAAGATCATCCATCCCTGCCTCCCTAGTCACTACATGGTGCTGACCTTCAAATAACCCACTAACACAAGTGTTGTATATTCTGGGCCATGTAGCATCACGTTTATCAAGGTTTTAGATATATCCACGGACTTCCCTTGCACGATCACTACATATAGTGGTCCATATGTAGCTGCAACAACTTTCTTCTTCTTCTTATTCTGTTCAGTGTCTGCAGTAAAATTCATTAGGGTCGCTGCATATGAGGCGTAAAACTCTCTAGTCAGGTGTTGTGCATACTTTCCCGGTATGTTCATCCATTCAAACTAATGCTTTTTGAAAAGCCTGTGAATTTTTGGGAACGCCTGAATATCTGCCTCTACTACTCTGTACTCGAGGATAATAGGTCACCCTCCAAAACCACCAGCCTTGAATAATATACCATTCTTGAGGAACTCCTTTGATGTAGGCATGGACCACATCCGGCGAAAGCACTCAATTAACTGTTGTCTCACTACTGGGTCCAACTCTCACTGATTAACATATTGCACCATCGGCACCCCTGATGTACCATCAACATCATCCTCCTGGACCTCATTTTCGTTCTCTGCATCCTCTTATGGTTAAGGTTCATTTGTAGATGCTCGGGACTCATCATCAGAATCTTGCCTGCTCCCAGACTCGCTCTCTTCCTCTTCAGACTGGAAAGAGTATGCTCAATAGTAGCCCTGGCTGTCCAGGATCTAGTGGCTCGAGGGGAGTGATCTTTTGGTGCAGTGTTGGTTTGGACCTCAAAACTGCTAGATTCTTCCGCATTTGAACTTTGAGTGGGAGAACTTTGATTGGGGAAAGAGGTGGTGAGACGTGCAACTGTGCGGTTTTTCGTCTTGGTTTCATGATACCTAAAAAGCAGTGTGTTAGTATTCACAACCATCAATTGACGCACTAACGAGTACTCAGATTTCCCCTATTTAAGTATACAACGCGACGCCTTGCCTTAAGAATTTCGTCACCTAATCTATCATTGGTAAGGGCCACACAATGAATAAAAATGAAACAACTAAAAAAATAAAAGACAGAACTATGTTTTTTTATTTTTTATAATGGAGTACTACACGGTCTGTAGTGGACACCACGACTCATTTTGGACTCAGTGAACATGAAACAGTGAAGACCAACTTATTGGTGGAACTTCACGAAAGACTTCACGGTCCGTGATAAGTACCACGTTCCATTTCAGTCCTCGTGAACCTTGCCCAGTGCCCATCTGTCACCCAAGTGTGGTTCACGAAGTGTTTCACGACCCATGCACCCTTACACGGTCCGTGAATCCCCTCGTGTACTTACACTTAGGTAATATTTCAGTCGGTTTACTATATCAACTCACTTTATCACTTTCCTTAATCACTAACACCCAAAAACGACTCCTTTAGTCTTTTCGTAGCCTTCATTCAACTTATTAATTCAACATAACACAATATAAGCATCAAGTTCAACAATTTATCATACGATTTACCGATTTCGTCCATACCCACAGTCTAACAACTCATATCATTAATATTTCACTTTGTTTTCATCGATTAAGTAACATTTCCACACATTATTCCATCAATTTTTCATAACCCATTACAAATTACATATAGAATTAACCTATTGTCACGACCCGATTTCTCAAGTCATGATGGCACCTACTATAACCCACCAGTAGGTAAGCCAACCCGTAACCCGGAACAACAAGTAATGGGTCTGAGGGTAGAAACTAAACAAGAGTAGGCAAATAACAATATAAACAGGCGGA
>JAJOOR010007738.1:0-68748 GCA_036250505.1 Solanum acaule | reverse complement strand
TGTGTCTAAGATGGCCATGTGAGACTTAGACTTCCGCTGTGTGTTTTTAAAGTTGTTTTAATGAAGTTTAAATATGTGGATGTAAATAAGTTTTTTTTATTCCGCACTATTTTCATTATTGAATGCAATGAATGACTATGTGGCTCGTATAAGACCCCTTCAGGGTCGAATACGCCATGTTACGACTAGGGGGTACTCTCGGGTCGTGACACCTGCAACTTCTGAAATCTTCATTTCTAGTCTGTCTATAATATGGGGTATTACGTTATCTCTCTCTTGGGAACATTCTACTTGAATAAAGACTAAACTAGCTGAATATGGAGGGAAAGAGCTGCAAACCGTACCACTAAGTGCTGGAAACTGAAATATGACTGAACTAAGTTCCAAGAACCTGCAAATACATTGAAAATGCAAGTATAGCTAAAGGAACATGATACTAAGACTGAATTTACGCATGAGTAACTGAAAAATTTGAGAGGAACTATTACCTCAAGCTGGAATGGAATCGGAAGGAAAGAGATGAGGACACTTGGTCTTCATGGCTGCTTCTGATTCCCAAGTAGCTCCCTCTACGGACTAACTCCTCCACAAAAACTTCACTGCTGCGACTTCTTTATTTCTCAATCTTCGAACCTGACGATCAAGGATCTCAACTGGTTCATCCTCATAAGTGAGACTATCCTTCACAGCCACACTTTTCAATGGTACTATAGATGCGGGATCACCCACACACTTCTTCAACAACGAAATGTGAAAGACCGGATGCACTGCTGCTAGTTCTGCTGGTAACTCTAGCTCATAAGCCACTTTTCCAATTCTTTTCAAAATCTTGTAAGGGCCTACATATCTAGGACTGAGCTTTCCTTTCTTCCCAAATCTTACCACCCCCTTCACAGGTGACACCTTCAGGAAAACCCAATCATCAATTTGGAAATCCAAGTCCCTTCACCTTACATCTTCATAGCACTTTTGGCAACTCTAGGCTGTCTTAAGTCTATCTTTAATGAGCTGAACTTTTTCCATAGCATCATGAACCGAATTTGGCCCTATCAAGGCTGCTTCACCTACTTCAAACCACCCAACTAGAGATCTATATTTGCCCCCATACAATGCCTCATAAGGGGCCATCTGAATGCTAGAATGGTAACTATTATTGTAGGCGAACTCTTTAAGAGAAAGGTGATCATCCCAACTACCCTTGAAATCGATCACACAAGATCTTAACATGTCCTCTAAGGTCTGAATGGTACGCTCTGCCTGACCATTCGTCTATGGATGATATGTTGTGCTATGATTAACTTGAGTACCAAGAACTTTCTGAAATGACTTCCAAAAATGAGAGGTAAACTAAGGACCTCTATCTGAGATGATAGACAAAATAACCCCATGCAACCTAAATATCTCATTAATGTAAAGCTTGGCATATTCCTCCGCCGAATCTATAGTCATACCAGCCAAGAAGTGTGCAAACTTAGTAACTCTGTCAACTATCACCCAAATGGAGTCATGTTGTCTGTGAGTATGAGGTAAACCTGTAATGATGTCCATGTTTATCACTTCTCACTTCTATGTAGGAATGTTGATCTCTTGACTCATACCCCCTGGTTTCTGATGTTCTACCTTCACTTGCTGGCAATTAGGGCACTTAGCCACAAAATCTGCTATATCCCTCTTCATACCATTCCACCAAAAGACTTCCCACAGGTCACGATACATCTTAGTGGCACCTGGATGAATAGAATACCTACAGTTATGGGCCTTTGTAAGGATCTATTGTCTCAACTCACCCACCTTAGGAACACATAAACGACCCTGATAATGAAGCACCCCATCTCCCCCTTAGGAGAAAACCTCAACTCTCTATTGATGAACTCCACCCTTTAGTTGAAGCAATAAAGGATCACTGTATTGTTTTTCCTTAACCCCCGCTACCAATGAAGATTCTAACCCATTCTGAACTGTTACACCACCATCTGATATGCTCATAAGGCAAACTCCTAAGCGAGCAAGCCGGTGAACATCTTTCGCTAGTTCTTTCCTTTCTTTCTCAACAAGCGCTACACGACCCATAGATAGTCTGTTAAGAGCGTCTGCTACTACATTATCCTTACCAAGATAGTAAATCACATTCATATCATAGTCCTTGAGGAACTCAAACCATCTCCTCTGGAAAAGATTCAACTCTTTCTGGGTGAACACATACTGAAAGCTCTTATGGTCTATGAAAAGATCTACGTGAACACCATACAAGTAATGTCTCAAAATCTTTAGGGCAAATACTACGACTGCAAGCTCGAGGTCATGAGTCGGATAGTTATTCTCATGCACCTTAAGATGTCTAGAAGCATAAGCTATAACCTTACCTTGCTACATCAACACTCAACCTAGGCAGACTCTAGATGCATCACAATAAATCACATAACCGTCTGAAATCTCTGGTAAAGTCAAAACAGAAGTTGTAGTCAACCTAGTTGTCAGTACTGAGAAGCTCTTCTCACAATCATCTGACTACTGAAACTTAACCTTCTTCTGAGTCAACTTAGTCAATAGAGAAGCTATGGATAAAAATCCTTCCAAGAACCTTTTGTAATAACCAGCCAAACCCAAGAAACTTATGATATCTGTAGGAGAGGTAGGTCCGGGCCATTGTTTCACTGCCTCTATTTTTTGAGAATCCACTCGGATCCCTTTGGTAGACGAAACATGCCTATGAAAAGCAACAATTTGCAACAAAAACTCATATTTGCTAAACTTAGCGAATAACTGGTGATCTATGAGAGTCTGCATGACAACCCTCAAATGATTCGCATGTCTTTCCTCATTCCTAGAGTAAATGAGGATATCATCAATAAAGAGGATAACAAACAAGTCCAAATACTGCTTGAACACCATGTTCATCAAATCCATGAAAGCTGCAGGAGCATTGATTAGTCCATATGACATAACTAAAAATTCATAATGACCATACCAAGTTTTGAAGGTTGTTTTCAGAATGTCACTATATCTGACTCTTAGCTGATGTTAACCAGATCTGATGTCTATCTTCGAGAAATGACTAGCACCATGAAGTTAGTTGAACAAGTCATCATTCTTAGGGATAGGGTACTTATTCTTGATTGTGACTTAGTTCAACTGACGATAGTCAATACACATCCTGAGAGAACCATCTTTATTTTTCACAAACAACACTGGTGTACCCGATGGAGAAATATTGGGTCTGATGAAACCCTTATCTAGAAGGTCTTTCCACTGCTCTTTCAATTCTTTAAGCTCAGCTAGAGCCATTCTGTAAGGAGGAATAGAAATAGGCTGGTTTTCTTGAAGGAGAACAATTTCGAAGTCGATTTCCCTTTTGGGAGGAACTCTGGGAAGATCTTCTGGAAACACTTCTGGAATCTCATTAACTACTGGAAATGACTCAAGAGTTGGGGTTTCGGATCTTGAATCCTTAACCTGAACTAGATGATAGAGATAACCCTTAGAAATCATCTTTCTGGCCTTAAGGTAAGAAATTAATCGACCCATAGGCACTAAGCTACTACCCTTCCATTCAAAGATTGGTTCATCTGGAAACTGAAAATGAACGATCCTTGTTCTACAATTGACTGAGGCATAACAAGAATGTAACCAATCAATGCATAGAATGATATCGAAGTCTACCATTTATAACTCTACAAGATCTGCTGAGGTGACTTTTTGAGAGACTGTTACAGGGAAATTTTTCTATACTCATTTAGCTATAACTGGGTCACCAACTGGAGTAGAGACTGAGAAGGGTTCTAAGAGAGTTTCTGGACTGACATCGAAATTTACTGCTATATACGAAGTTACAAAGGAAAGAGTAGCCCCTAGATCTAACAAAGCATAAACATCTAAATGAAAGACTCGCAACGTACCAGTAATCACATCAGGAGAATCTTCATGATCCTGGCAAGCCTAGAGAGTGTACAACCTATTCTAGCACTGACCACCACTTGTACTAGATGAAGTACCCTGCTGAGTCGGGTGACATGCTAGTGCTGATGAAGTTGTAGACTAAGCCCTACCATTGTTACCTCCTTGACCCTATTTAGAAGAAGGATAATTCCTCAATCTATGACCAGTTTGACCACACCCAAAACATCCATCTTTTTAAGCAAGACACTTCCCCGGATGGTTCTTACCACATTTTGGACAAGTTGGGTAGGTCCCAGTAACGGAAACACTTCCATAGGACTTAGAGCCTAATGCCCTACCTTTCTGATATTGTCGAAACTTGGAGCACGGAACAATATCTGATGAAGGCGCTAGAGTTGAACATTTTTGCTAAAACTACAAGCAATTTCCACCACCCGATTTCTACTGAGAATACTCATAGTTGCTTGTCCTAGCCTTCTTATTATCCTTAGTATGTCCCTAAGCTTATCTCTCTCAACTTGCTGAGCATAAGTCATGAGCCTAGAGATGTTCATATCTTCCAGCAACATAGCATTTCTACACTTTGTTCTCACCATGTCAGATACCCCAAATAGAAACTTACTCATCTGAGCCCTGGAATAAGAAATCATGTCTAGAGCATAACTAGAGAGTTGGGTGAACTTAAGTCCGTACTGTTGGACTGTCATGGAACCTTGCCTCAAATTCATGAACTCTTGAGCTTTTTCTTCTCTCAACTCTCTTGGAAATAACCTATCCAAAAAAGCTCTAGTAAAACACTCCCAAGTCACAGGAGCTGCATTCTCACTCCTATTTTATTTCTACTATGTAAACCATATGTGAGCCACATCCTTAAGTTGATAGGACGCCAACTCTACCCTATCATTTCATGTAACCTGCATTACTCCAAAGATTTTCTTGACCTCATCAATGATGTTTTAGGGATCCTCACCAATATGTGACCCTAGAAACATAGGTGGGTTCATCCTAACAAAATCACAGAACGTAGCTGCCGTTGATCCACCACCAGCATTTGCAGGAACTGCAACCTGCTGATTGTTCTGGTTAGCTACACGCTAGGTCAATAGTTGAATGGCGTTTCGAAACTTTGCATTCAAAACTTTCTGATCTGGGAATGAAGGATCTGTGTTAGTGTTGCATACATTAGCATTCCTAGGGTAAGCTCTATGAGGAGGCATGATCTGAAAACGCATAACGACGGATTAGAAAGAAAGATCATACGAACGCATGATAAAAATATCAATGAAAGTGTAGTTTTCCTAAAACACTTCGTAGCCTCCCACTCATAAATGTGGCGTGCTTCACACTCATGAAAATAACTGTACTTCATGAAGATTTTCAGACATCCTAGGACTCTTGAACCTAGTGCTCTGATACAAAGTTTGTCATGCCTCGAGGCTACCCCCAGGACGTGGACACGTGACTTAGGATCACGAGTGACCCCAAGCTAACCTTGTTGGCATATCATAAGCATACTAAGATAACTCAATTAAGATATTTTTGTGTGGAATCTTAAAACATAACCTAAAGGGGAAATGATGGGGAATACCCATTCTAAATCTGAATAAATAAAATTAAGTTTAATGACAATTGAAAGATCAAACTCAACTAAAACTGAATCTAATTATTTCTAAATAAAAGCCTCTAACTGACTAGAGTTGCTGGGATGGGATATGCCCCAGCTAACTTCTAGCAAAAACTAAAACTGAAACACTGAAAATAGAAAGATAACATGCCAATTGTCCTCAAAGAATGAGGACTCACCACTGAAGTTGCTGAACTAGAGATCGGGAACCGATCTATGCGTGATCTGAATGCTGAGGACCTAAACCTACATCACGAGAAGATGAAGCACAGAGTATGCATCAGTACTTGAAAGGTACTAAGTATACAAGATAGGATAAGCTGAATAACATATACATAACTGAACAAAGTAGTACGATCAATTATATAATCTAAACATGAAGTAAATACTGAAATATACTGAATACAAAACTAACTGAATGCAATGACCAAGTACATGACATGCTGAGACTAAATTCTGAATTGTAACTGATAACATGGTCAATGCACTAGAATTTGACTGTGGGAGCTACGGTTAACCGACATAAAACCATGAGAGCTATTCGTGGAGTCTGATGTATCGCCCCATCGAGAGGACCCAATATACCTTGCAAAGGGTATAAAGGTATGACTGGCGTGATCACTAAATATGCTGCCTACAAATGGGACCTATCCTACAGGGGCACGTAGTTTGGGACTATGAGGGTGACTGAGACTTAGTCCACTCGGTATTAAGCCTACTCCCAACTGATTATGTAAGTAACACATTATACAGAATTTCTGTAATACTGACATGCTTACTGAAAATGCAACATTAATATACTGCTAATGAGACATTCTTAACTGTAACATGGATAACTCTTTAAACTGACCTAGCAAGTGTAATTCATGAACTAAACGAATATACATAACTAGGGTTATGAATTTCATGCAAAGAACTAAGTAATAACTCCACGAAAATATGATAATCTTATTTGTATTAGTCTAAAAGTTGAATCACAACAATATTTTGAAGTTCTAGAAACCCTAGGTCTAAACATGATATAGAAAATCAAAAATCTGACTGAATTCTAGGGACCTAATGGGTGAAAGGAACCCACTAGTGAAATCCCACATACCAGGTGAAAAAATTCATGGAGAAATCTTTCGGTTTCGGGGTTGGAGCTGAATAAAACTTGTTGCATTCTTGGAGAGGGCTTGGTTGACTCTTTCTCCTTCTTTTCCTTCAACTTGTTGATTTTTTGGAGAATGAGTTGACTTGGGTAAGTTCTAATTAATTTACTAGGCTAAAATGGACTAAAACGACGTAGTTTAGGGGTTAAATGACGTAGTTTAGTGGTCCAACGCATAGGAAAAACACCAAGCGACCCCTGACGAAAAAGCTGTCGGGGCCCACTGATGGACTGACCAACGGATCATCGATGGACCCACAGTTTGTCTTGGTCAACCATTATTGGCTTCAAATATGGGATATGGGGGTCTCGATCCATACACCAGGACCACGACCCATGGTCTGACCTACGGTCCTGCCGTGGCTTGACCATTAGATGATTTTCTTCTGGATTCTGGGAGGAAGATGCACGTGGCCATCCATGGACCCCACTTTCAGTCTGTGGGTCAACCTACGATCCATAAGTGGCATCAATGGTGGAACCTACAACTTCTTAAATCTGCATTTCTGGTCTGCCTAGAATATGGGGTGTTACAGATATGGTTAAAGATTTTAGTTCGTTTCATTTTACTTTAGTTATTAAACTAACTTATTGTGTAATCATTTTTAATTAGTTAAGTTATTGTAGGTTGACTATTTTGCTTATAGATGGCTAAGACCAATCAAATACATGGAAGAGCACAACTTTATCTTGCTACTCATAAGAATGAAAATGGAGCATATGTTAATGAAGCAGCAAAAGTTATGTGCGTAAGTTTCTTAAGGGAAAATAGCACTCCAGTTCCTCTGGTTGTTTCAAGTTTGTATCTTTTCTACTAACGAGTTACACCTCAGATTCTTTGTTCATGTTTTAACTATTGCTAATATTTGTTCAAATCAGTTTGATGGTGTCTTGTTTAGTATAGTGTGTTGTCGTTTTGAAATGGTTTAAAATCCTTGCTCGTGTAAATGGTTTAATCCTTTTCTATTGTTTATAAAAACATGTTCTTGTTCTGATTTGTGTTTAAAACTTAGGTTGCAGTTTATGTCCATTTCACGACTATTTTAGTTTTACACTTATCTAAGCTTTAATGTGTTAGTTCAATTATTCTATCTCGGTCTATGATGCTTTTGTGCTTCCTTTGTTACTTCCAGATCCCTTCTCTTTTTTATTCTTGGTGTTATCCAAAAGCTTTTAATTTATCCACTCGATCATGACTTGTTCACCTGGACACTATGATTTTTCTTTAACAAATAATCAGCACTTAGCTCTACAAGTAGATGTGCACACTAGTTGTACATGTGAGAGGGTGATAGTCATGGCAATATATTGATTTCTAAGGCTGAAATGAATAATTTTTTCAAAAGGGTAAAGAGACATTGTTGAAATTTCTTATCATCCTTTCCATTCCCTTATTATTCTTAGTCCAGTAGCTGAAACAATGTCACTGGTGAAGCAAATTAAATTTTACATTGTAGCCAACACCAAACTTCTTATTTATGATACAATAAGAAAAGAAGTTGACATGTTTATTTTCTCGATGCTCCATGTTTTCCTACACTATATGGCTCTTTTCTTTGGGAATAATTGTTCTAGTGACAATACATTTCTGCATAACAGGTAGGTCCTTAATTAGATAACTAAACATGTATTATATTTAGGTAATACATCTTTGTTCTCAATTACTTTTTAATATTTTGATAATGTATTTTGTGTGTGTTCTAACTTCAGGAAAAAATTCAGCAAACTTTGAGTCAACGCACTGTAGATGAATCTATAGTATTGCTAGATGATGCAGTTGGTGAAGTGCTAGGGAAAGAACACTCTGGAAGGGTAAGGTGTTTGGGATTTGGGGCTGTCCCCACTCATTGTTTAAACAAGAAAGACCTCGCTTTAGTTGTATGAATGCTTCAAGTGTTTTATGTTCATCCAATTGCCAAGAGAACTACAATAAATTGTTGAATGCTCACAACGAAAGCCAAACAAACTATAAAGAAATGGTGAATAATCACAATCAAATGATGGCTGCTTTCAAGTCATATATGATAATGAAAGAAGGGACATTACTAGAACAATTTGCGGGGTTATTTGCTTCTCCTCCTATAATGGTAAAAATAACTTTTACATTCTCTCTTCCTTAATGACCTTGCTTGTATATCATATGTACTAATTTAGTTATAGTCATTTCCTTTGCACCCACAATTTATCAATGTATGTTTGATTCGATAAAAGAGTTCTTGATCATGTGCTTGGTCCCCAAGGCCATTAAAGTATCGGATTTAATTACATGTTTATTAAATATCCTTATAACCAATGGGCTTCAAGAGGGTTCCTTGAAAAGAGAATTCTTTAAAGAACTAAATGGGAAAGTCATCTAGAAGTTAGGTATGAGTGAGAATGCGCTCTTGATGAATTTTCGTAAATTATGTATTGTTCGTTGTAAGTAATAAAATATGCTCAATGGTGTTTTAGCAAATGTTCTTGTTCCTAATGTTGTTTTACAGGATTATCATTTCTAACTTTTAAACTTTTGTTGTTGAGAACTATGTTATTTTTCGGGTATTGGAGGTGCCATACGTGGGATTTTTTGAGGTTACTGATTACAATTGTTTCCTGAAAAGTGTGTGAAAGTCTTTGTTGATAGAATATTAGCAATAAGTGTTGGATAAGTATAAGAGGTATCAAACTACTTTTGGAAAGAATGCAAAAAATCTAACAGTGTCTCAACTTCATACTCATTTTTGAGCCGACATTATGGAAGTTAATAGAAATATTTATGTTTCAAGGCTCAAGCTAGGGGAAGGTACAACTCTCTGTCACGACCCAACCCACTGGGCCGTGTGGGCACCTACGTACTACCTCCTAAGTAGGAGAACCCTCTTATCCCCATAATTAAAACCATGCGGAAAATTAAATAAAACGAAAATAAAATATACTAACGAAATTTTATAAATAAGAACCTTTGACCCAATTTGGTTAAGACTTGTAAGATAATGAACACCCCAAAGGATCTAGTCTAAACAGGTACAAGAGCTACTAGAGTACAAAATGGAAATAATAAATAAAGACACAACTCCCACCATGCGGAAGGAAAGATAGAAGTTGCTTGAGATTTTCTCCGTCATCACCTAATGAAACATCACCAACTTGCATCCAAACTATGTCAAAAGACATAGCAAGAGTAGTATCAGTACAAAACACATGTACTGGTAGGCATCATCGGTCAACCCGACGCCCACCACATAACATAAGAAACAAACTAGTAAGATCATCAAATAAACCACTCGTTTCTCCACCTTTACCCTCTCTCGAAATACCTCTAAATTACTCTAGTACCGTGACTACTAACCACCTTCTCGGTCAACCTACTTACCAGGTACTTGATCATAGCCTAACCATTCTATCATATAGAAAAGTCCCCAAATACCACCGCAAGCATTCCAACTAATCGCTCACGTCATACCCTTACTTTCTCTTCACATTACCCAACCATATTCACATAGTACACTACATCATGCTTTCTAACCACTAAAAACAATTACCTTTCTCCAACTAAAATCCACCTAAGCCCTTACTCCACATACACTACCCCCACTCCTTGCCAATACAACACACGACTCCTTCAATTGGAGATTAACAATTCTTGAGATACTGACTTCCCACCCCTGTTTCACCTTTCATCAATATAATTACCAAGTCTACTCAACCTAGAAGAACAATCAAGCATAAGGCCTGATGACCATAACACAACTCCGAAAAGTACAACATCAATATCATTGCGAACCATGATCAATTCACATTATCCAGGTACACAATTATGACAAGTCATTGGTCCTTTCATGGAAGCCAAACCCAAAAAGTTAGCATACTAGAACGTGGTACCCGATCCAATGATTATGCCAAAACGTGGGAACCGATCCATGTTAGTTATGCCAAAACGTGGGAACCGATCCATGTTAGTTATGCCGAAATGTGGGAACCGATCCATTGGACACACCACAATCACAATCACAAGTATATTCTCAAGTTCATACAATTTAGTCATGATTCATGGCATTCATCATTCATCTATCTCATTTACAACAAGTGTGATCCATAACGCAACATTCTTATACATACATGTATCATAATGAAGCAAGAACAAACATACATCACACAATCATAGAATCACAGCCATAACCTAACCCTAGATCATCATCTAAGGGTTCTTCCTAGGATTTAACCATATTTTGTTTGGTGCATGAGGGCCTATGCATAATTCTACCATTGATTTACATATATTATGTGGTGAACACAGATTATAATTACTCAATTCATAGAAACATAGCCTACTATAACATCTCGCTATTTGAAAGAACTAGGAATAGTTCAAAATTGGAAATAGTCATTTTAGGAAAGAATGGAAAAATCTGAAAATTTGGTAAAGTTATGTTAAGTATAGTTTTTGGTCAACTTCAAACGACCATAACTCCTATCTCAGGACAATTTAGGTGTTCTTTCAGATACCATAGGAAATATCGTTGAATTATATTTATAATGCTATCAAGTTTGTGCGATTTTGAGTTCGTATAAGTGAGATATGCCCATTGGAAGTTGGGTTCTTTGGGTAAGGAAAGTCCAACCCAGATTTTTAAAGGGTAGTTTGGTCATTCCTTGCTCAATTGTTTTATTTCATTTTTGGTAATTAAGTTAGGGTCTAATCAGAATTAGATCAGTTTACGCTTTTACCAAAATACGCTAGGTCTTGGACAAAAGAGAAAAGAGGAGAAAGGAGAAGAAAAGTTCAAAGTTCGTCGAATTCTTGGAGAATTTCGTGTGGATTTTGCCAAGGGTTAATCCCTACGAGGTATGTGACGATTTCATAATGTTGGGTTCGTCCACCCACATGCCAAACATGTTTATTTTAGCGCGAATTTGTCTAAAAAGAGTTTGAAAGTTGATGTTCTTGATATGTAATCTTGAATTTGATGTCATTCTTAAATTAGGATGAGATTGAGAAGTTTCTAAGATCATTACGTCAAATTATTGAGTTGGTTGGAGTTAGGTTCTTAGGTATATTTGCTGGGTATCTGTCTCTAAAAAGAATATGTTAAAAAGAACCCAGTTTAGGTGAATTGGAGCTGGAAAACGAAGAAGGAAATTAGTCGGGCAAATCTAGGCACTGGCTCCGCGTTGCGGACCTGTTCCCCAGATTTGGGAAAATCATCTTCACGTTGCGGAACGGTCAAAGACCGTTCTACCTCAAAAAGTATTTTCGCGAGCAAAAATATAAATACATCTCCGTATCATGGACTTGCTTTCAGACAGTGATTTTTTTTATCTTTCCTCATGTTTAGCTAACTAAAAACACTCCTAAACATCATGAGATCTTTCCTATCACAAATCAGAATCCATGAATCCATAATTCAATTCAAGGAAAGTTAAGAGTCAAGTTTAGAAAATAAGAAGCTAGTCAAGAGAAGTTCATTACAGTTTTTCAAAAGTCTTTAACAAACGTTTTAACTTTGTTCTAAGATTTAAGTTTTAAGTTAAGCAAATAGAAAAGAGTTGAGTTCATTTCTCCAAAAGTTAGAAGGGGACTAAGTATTCCCAAGAGTTTAAAATGTCTTCACATTTGAACAAGAAAGGGAAACACCAATTTCCAAGAGAGATTTCAAGCTAAGTTTTGAGTAATTATCTCAAACCATAGGACGAAGTTTTGTTTTAAAAACATATGAGCTAAGTATATTTTGGGAGTAGTATTGAGAACCGATATTGGGACGCGAGTTCATATTAACTAATGTCTCCATAAACCATGTAGCCCTCATAGGTAGAAAAGGATCATACTTTTTAGATGACGCCTTAAGTTGCTTTTTAGCATAGACTAGTGGATCCACTTAGTTAAGGCATTCTATATGATGACAAAGTATATGACAGTTCTAGTAGCATGGTCAAGAAAATGTATCACTACTTAGGCTCATAGTGGTGGTTTTCGGTTAGAGAAACTCCCACATAAACTCTATTACTTCGATAGATGAGTAAAGTTGAGTTTGTTATTGCATATCTTTAACAAATTGAGTTGTTATTTATTGTTCAAAATGATTTATATAAATTGCATTATTATGGTTGTTTTACACTGCATTTTGAGTTGAGTTATTCAAGAGTTGAGTAAAGCCAAGGTAAGTGTTCCTTTCAAATCCTTTTCAAGCTTAAGTTGTGTTTAGCATTCTAACTAGTATACTCGTACATTTAATATACTGATGCCAGTTGGCCTACATCATCTTATGATGTAGACGCAGGTAACCATGATTAGTATCCAACGCCACGTTG
Organism: Solanum acaule; assembly: GCA_036250505.1. Taxonomy (NCBI): domain Eukaryota; kingdom Viridiplantae; phylum Streptophyta; class Magnoliopsida; order Solanales; family Solanaceae; genus Solanum; species Solanum acaule. The sequence continues at coordinate 55,789 of JAJOOR010007738.1, read as the reverse complement.
ATCAGGTTGAGCACTCAGAGTCAGTTAGTGAGCCTCCTTGCTTTCCGAAAGGTCTTTTTCTTAATTATTTAGCTTTCAGTTGTTAGGATGATCGGGGGTCCTGTCTCAATATCCCTATTTGTTTTAGAGGCTTCATAGATAGTTAGTAGTCAGTTGTCTTTACATTATTATTTCATATGTTAAGACTTGAGTTGCCATTTTGGCCAAGTTGAATGTTTGACCTTTAATCATTCTTAGTTATTTATTAAATAGTTGAGTAAAGTGTATTTGATCATTGTAGTAATGCTTGGAGTCTTCTGTTGAGTAAGTAAGTCAGGCCAAGGATTCATTTGTGGCCAGCAGTTGTTCTTGAGTGCCAGTCACGCCCAGGGTTTACGCTCGGGGCGTGACAAACTTGGTATTAGAGCACAAAATTCAAGAGTCCTAGGGAGTCTATGAATCCGTGTCTGTAGAGTCCTAATTATATTTGTGAAGCGTGCCACATCTATAATTAGGAGGCTGTGACCCATAGGAAAAATTTCTCACTTCTTTTATACTCATTTCGTGCGTTAGAATTTGATCTCTATAAAGTTTTTTCTAATTTGTGTTTGCACGTGTTTTCAGATAATCATGCCTCTGCGAAGAGTTGTCTAAGGTCATCCAGCTAGGAGGAATGTTGAGGAGCAAGGGGTACTTAATGCACCTGAAGTGCAACCCCAAGGAGAGGTTACTAATGATGAGTTCAGAGAAGCAATAAGGATGATAAGTCAAGTTGTGACTATCCAGGTTGGCCAACCAAGAGGAGCTCGACAAGAAGAGGTTGACACTTTGAGGATTTGTGAGTTCTTGAGCATGAACCCTCCAAGTTTCACTGGTTCAAGCACTATTGAGGATCCAGAGAAATTTATTGAGGAGCTAAAAAAGTTATTTGATCTTATGCACGTTGCTGCTACTGAGAGGGTATAACTAGTTGCATACCAAATGAATGGTGTCCCTAGGATTTTGTTAGATTAGTGGTAGAAGGGTAGAGCTGAAAAAGCACTACCAGCGAGTTGAACATGTTTTGAGGAAGATTTCTTGGGGCGTTTCTTTCCCTAAGAACTGAAAGAGACTAAGGTACGAGAGTTCCTTACCCTTAAGTAAGAGTCACTAAGTGTTCATGACTATGGGTTGAAGTTAACCCAACTATCTCATTATGCTCCAGAGATGGTTGCGGATAAGAGGAGTAGTTAGAGTCTGTTTGTTGCTGGGTTGTCCCGTGTACCAAGCAAAGAGGTCAGGGCAGTGATGCTAATTGGGGACATGGATATATCAAGGTTAATGGTATATGTGCAGCAGGTTGAGGAAGAGAAACTAAGAGATAGGAAGGAGTTTAGAAATAAGAAGGCTAAGACAGGGAATGAATCCGGGCAGCAGAAACGTAATGTCAACCGTTAATCCATTCATAAAAAGAAAAAGGGGCCTACTCCATCATCTGCTAATGCACCTGTACCCAAAATACCTAGAAACAAAGGTAAGTGTAATAGTCAGAATTCCCAACAAAAGCTAGACCTGCAGGGTCTCAAAGGAGTGTGGCACAAGGAGGTAACTGGGCTCCTGCATGTGCTATGTCTGGTAGAATTTACCCAGGTAGGTTTCGTGATGGCAAGACAGGCTGTTTCAATTGTGGACAAGAGAGTCTTTTTATGAAAGAGTGCCCTAAGAACAGGCAAGGTAGTGGAATTCAGGGCAGTAGGGCCCAATCTTCATTAGTTGCTCAACCAAACAAGGGTGCACCTGGAAGAGCCACATCTGCTACTGGCGGAGGAACAAACTGCCTTTATGCGATCACTAGTCTCCAAGAGCAAGAGAACTATCCAGATGTTTTCACTGGTATGATCAAAGTCTTTATTCTTGATGTATATGCTTTGCAAGACCAAGGAGCAAGTTTATCTTTTGTAACCCCTTATGTTGCAAATAGTTTTGATCTTCTTCATGAGAAACTCTGTGAACCCTTTTGAGTTTCTACACCTGTTGGGGAGTTTATTCTAGATGACCGAGTATATCGTGATTGTGTCATTTTCATTAATCACCAGGACACCATAGCTGATTTAGTCGAATTAGACATGGTAGATTTTGATGTCATTCTTGGTATGGACTGGCTTTATGCCTATTATGCCTCAGTTGATTATAGAACTCGAGTTGTCAAATTTCAATTTCCAAATGAGCCAGTTTTAGAGTGGAAAAGTAGTTCAGCGGTTCCTAAGAGTCGTTTCATTTCGTACCTTAAGGTAAGAAAGTTAGTTTACCAAGGGTGTGTCTTTCACTTAGTCCGAGTTAATGACTTTAGTGTTAAGATACCTCTTATTCAGTCAGTTTCAATAGTAAAAGAGTTTATAGAAGTCTTTCCTGATGATCTTCCTGGAGTCCCTCTTGAGAGAGAAATAGACTTCGGTATATACATTTTTCCAGATACTTGTCCTATATTTATTCTGCCATATAGAATGGTACCAACAGAGTTGAAAGAGCTTAAACAATAGTTGAAAGACCTCTTTGATAAGGGCTTTATTCAACTAAGTGTCTCACCTTGGGGTGCTCATGTGTTATTTGTGAGAAAGAAAGGTGGTTCCCTTAGGATGTGTATAGATTACCGTCAGATGAACAAGGTTACCATTAAGAACAAATATCCTCTCACAAGGATTAATGATCTTTTCAATCAGCTTCTAGGTGCTACTTGTTTCTCTAAGATAGACCTCAGATCAGGCTACCATCAATTAAGAGTGAGGTAATGTGATATTCCAGACACAACATTCAGGACCTGTTATGGTCATTATGAGTTTCTAGTCATGTCATTTGGTTTGACCAATGCGCCTGCAGCATTCATAGACCTTATGAATACAGTTTCAAACCTGATTTAGATATGTTTGTTATCATCTATATTGATAACATACTAATTTATTCAAGTAATTAAGAAGATCATGCTAGTCATCTCAGAATATTTCTCCAGACTCTAAAAGATAGAGAGTTGTATGCCAAGTTCTGTAAGTGTGAGTTTTGTCTCGAGTCTGTGGCATTCTTAGGGCACATTGTGTCTAAAGAGGGAATTAAAGTTGATATTCAGAAAATTGAGGCAGTGCAGAATCAGCCTAGACCCACATCTACAACTGATATTAGGAGTTTCTTGGGTTTGGCTGGCTATTATAGAAGGTTCGTAGAGGGGTTCTCTTCTCTTTCATCCACTTTAATTTGACCAAGTTAATTCAGAAGACATTGAAGTTTCAATGGTCTGAAGCTTGTGAGAAAAGCTTTTAGGAATTGAAATAGAGGTTGACTACTGCCCTAGTTTTGACATTAACAAAAGGTACGCAAGGCTTTGTTGTCTATTGTGATGCGTCTAGAGTTTGTTTGGGTTGTGTGTTAATGTAGAATGGCAAGGTTATAGCTATGCCTCCAGATAGTTGAAAGTTCATGAGAAGAATTACCCAACCCATGACTTAGAGTTGGCTGCGGTATTATTTGCTTTGAAGATATGACATCATTATTTGTATGGTGTTCATGTAGATGTATTCAATGATCACAAGAGCCTTCAGTATGTGTTTACTTAGAAAGAGCTTAATCTCAGACATATGAGGTGGTTAGAATTACTCAAGGATTATGACATGAGTATTCTTCATCACCCAGGTAAGGCTAATGTTGTTGTTGATGCTTTGAGCAGGTTATCTATGGGTAGTAACGCCCATGTTGAGGAAGAAAAGAGAGAGTTAACAAAATATGTGCATAGACTTGCATGCTTGGGAGTCCGACTAATGGATTCCACAGAAGGAGGAGTAGTGGTGATGAATGGGGCTGAATCATCATTAGTTTAGAAGTAAAAGAGAAGCAAAACCAAGATCCCATTTTGCTTGAATTGAAGTCAAATGTTCATAAGAGAAAAGCAATGGCTTTTGAACAAGGGGGATATGGTGTGTTGAGGTATCAAGGTAGATTGTGTGTACCAAGAGTGGATGAACTCCAAGAGAGGATCATGGAGAAAGCTCATAGCTCTAGATATTCCATTCATCTGGGTTCCACAAAGATGTATCACGATTGGAGAGAGGTTTTTTGGTAGAGTAGCATGAAGAAGGGCATTGTAGAATTTGTTGCTAAGTGTCCGAATTGCCAACAAGTTAAAGTAGAGCATCAAAGGCCCGGTGGTTTGGCTCAAAATATAGAACTTTCAGAATGGAAGTGGGAGATGATTAGTATGGACTTCATCACAGGTTTGCCGAGGTCTCGCAGGCAGCTTGATTCTATATGGGTGATTGTCGATAGAATGACAAAGTCAGCCCACTTTTTGCCGGTAGAGACTACCCATACAACAGAAGATATGCCAGGTTATATATTCAAGAGGTAGTAAAACTTCGTGGAGTCCGTGTTTTGATTATATCAGATAAAGGTGCACAATTTACTGCACAATTTTGGAAGTCATTCCAAAAAGGCTTGGGTTCAAAGGTGAACTTAAGTACTGCTTTTCAACCTCAAATAAATGGTCAAGCAGAGCGCACTATTCCGACTTTAGAAGATATGTTGAGGGCATGTGTGATTGATTTCAAAGGGAATTCGGATGATCACCTACCTCTCATTGAGTTTATTTACAACAATAGTTACCACTCTAGCATCCAAATGGCTCCTTATGAAGATCTTTATGGGAGAAGATACATATCACTTATTAGATGGTTTAAAGTTGGTGAAGCTGCGTTGGTAGGACCAAATTGAGTTCATCAAGCTATGGAGAAAGTGAAAGTGATTCAAGAGAGGTTGAAAACAACGCAGAATCGTCAGAAATCGTACACTGATGTTAGGAGAAGGCAGTTAGAGTTTGAAATAGATGATTGGGTATATTTAAAAGTTTCACCCATGAAGGGTGTTATGAGGTTTGGTAAGAAAGGAAAGCTTAGTCCCCGGTATATTGGCCCTTACAGAATTTCCAAGAGGATTGGCAAAGTAGCCTATGAGTAAGAGCTACCCCAAGAGTTACCAGCAGTTCATTCGGTATTTCACATCTCCATGTTGAAGAAGTGCATGTGTGATCCTTCATTGATTATTTCAACTAAATATGTTGGGATCAAGGATATCTTGTCTTATGAAGAGATTCCTGTCCAGATTCTAGATCGCCAAGTTTGCAAGTTGAGAACAAAAGAGGTAGCATCAATCAAAGTCCTTTGGAGGAACCAATTTGTTGAGGAAGCTAGTTAGGAAGCTGAGGAAGATATGAAGAAGAGATATCCACATCTCTTCGAATCCGGAAAAATTCCAGACCAAGGTACTAATTCTCTTCTTAGTACTCTTTAATTGATATACTTGATGTGTTAGATTTGATTGTTGGGTGTTTGAGCTAATTGTTAGATGTTACACCCTTAGCCTAGTAAGAGTAATCTCATTCGAGGGCGAATGTTCCAAAGTGGGAGATATTGTAACTTCTTGCTATTTGAAAGAACTAGGAAGAGTTAAAAATTGGAAATAGTCATTTTAGGAAAGAATGGAAAAATCTGGAAATTTGGTAAAGTTATGTTAAGTATAGTTTTTGGTCAACTTCAAACGACCATAACTCCAAGCTCAAGATGATTTAGGTGTTCTTGTAGATACCGTAGGAAAGATCGTTTAATTATCTTTCCAACGCCGCCAAGTTTGCCTGATTCCAAGTTTGTATTAGTGAGATATGCCCATTGGAAGTTGGGTTGTTTGGATAAGAAAAGTCCAATTCTGATTTTTCAAGGCTACTTTGGTCTTTTCCTTGCTAAATTGTTTTATTTCGTTTTTGGTAATTAAGTTAAGGTCTAATCAGAATTAGATCAGTTTACGCTTTTACCAAAATATGCTAGGGCTTGGAGAAAAGAGAAAAGAGGAGAAAGGAGAAGAAAAGTTCATAGTTCGTCGAATTCTTGGAGAATTTCGTGTAGATTTCACCAAGGGTTAATCCCTATGAGGTATGTGAGGCTTTCATAAGGTTGGGTTCGTCCACCCACATGACAAACATGTTTATTTCAGCGTGAATTCGTCCTAAGAGAGTTTGAAAGTTGATGTTCTTGATATGTATTCTTCAATTTGATGTCGTTCTTGAATTGAGCTGAGATTGAGAAGTTTCTGAGATCATTATGTCAAATTATTGAGTTGGTTTGAGTTAGGTTCTTAGGTATATTTGTTCGGTATCTGTATCTAAAAAGAACCGAGTTTGCGCGAATTGGGGCTGGAAAACGAAGAAGAAAATTAGTCGGGCAAATTTGGGCACTGGCTCCAAGTGGTGGACCTGCTCCTCAGATTTGGGAAAAACATCTTCGCGGAGCTGTCACAGACCGTTCTGCCTCAAAAATTATTTTCCTGACCAAAAATTTAAATATATCTCTGCTTAGAGGACCTTTTTTCAGAAAGTGAATATTTTTATCTTTCCTCATGTTTAGCTATCTAAAAACACTCCTAAACATCATGAGATCTTTCCTATCACAAATCACAATCCTTGAATCCATAATTCAATTCAAGGAAAGTTAAGAGTCAAGTTTAGAAGTTAAGAAGCAAGTCAAGAAAGGTTCATTAAAGTTTTTCAATTTGTTCTAAGACTTAAGTTTTAAGTTAAGAAAAGAGTAAAGAGTTGAGTTCATTTCTCCAAAAGTTATAAGGGAACTAAGTGTTCCCAAGAGTTTAAAATGTTTTCACATTTGAACAAGAAAGGGAAACACTGATTTCCAAGAGAGCTTTCAAGCTAAGTTTTGAGTAATTATCTCAAACCAAAGGAAGAAGTTTTGTTTAAAAAACATATGAGCTAAGTATATTTTGGGAGTAGTATTGAGCACCGTTATGGGGACACAAGTTCATATTAACTCAAGTCTCCAAAAACCATGTAGCCACCATAAGTAGTAAAGGATCATACTTTTTAGATGACTCCTTGAGTTGCTTTTTAGCATAGACTAGTGGATCCACTTAGTTAAGGCATTCTATATGACAGAAAAGTATAGGACAATTCTGGCAGTGTGGGCAAGACGTTGTATCACCACTTAGGCTCATAGTGGTGATTGTCGGTTAGAGAAACTCCCACAGAAAGTATATTACTTTGACATATGAGTAAAGTTGAGTCTGTGATTGCATATCATTAACAAATTAAGTTGTTATTTACTGTTCTAAATGTTTTGTATAAAATGCACTATTATTGTTGTTTTACATTACATTTTGAGTTGAGTTATTCATGAGTTGAGTAAAGCAAAGGTAAGTGTTCCTTTCAGATCCTTTTCAAGCTTAAGTTGTGTTTAGCATTCCAACTCACATACTCGTACATTCAATGTACTGATGCCAGTTGGCCAGTATCTTCTTATGATGTATACGTAGGTAACTAGGATCAACATCCAGCGCCTCGTTGATCAGGTTGAGCACTCAGAGACAGTTGATGTGCCTCCTTGTTTTCCGGAGGGTCTTTTTAATAATTGTTGATATTTTAGTTGTTAGGATGATTGGGGGTCCTTTCCCGACATCCCTCTTTGTTTAAGAGGCTTCATAGACAGTTAGTAGTCAGTTGTCTTTATATTATTATTTCATATGTTAAGACTTGAGGTGCCATTTTGGCCAAGTTGAATGTTTGACCTTTAAGCATTCTTAGTTATTTTATTAAACAGTTGAGTAAAGTGCATTTGATCATTGTAATAATGCTTAAAGTCTTCCGCTGAGTAAGGAAGCCAGACCAAGGGTTTTCTTGTGGCCAACATTGGTTCTCGAGTGCCAGTCCTGCCCAGGGTGTAGGCTCGGGGCGTGATAAACTTGGTATCAGAGCACATAATTCAAGAGTCCTAGGGAGTCTATGAAGTCGTGTCAGTAGAGTCCTAGTTATCTTTGTGAAGTGTGCCACATCTATAATTAGGAGCCTGCGACACTTATGAAAAATTTCTCACTTCTTTCGTACTAATTTTGTGCGTTAGAGTTTGATCTCCAAAAATTTTCTTCTAATTCGTCCTTGTGCGTGTTTTTATATAATCATGCCTCCACGAAGAGTTATCTGAGGTCGTCCTTCTCGGAAGAACGTTGAGGAGCAAGGGGTACCTACTGCACTTGAAGTGCAACCCCAATGAGAAGTTACTAATGCTGAGTTCAGAGAAACAATAAGTATGCTAAGTCAAGCTGTGACTAACCAAGTTGGGCAACAAAGAGGAACTCGACAAGAAAAGGCTAACACTTCGATGATTCGTGAGTTCTTGAGGATGAACCCTCCAAGTTTCATTAGTTCAAGGACTACTGAGGATCCAGAGAACTTTATTGAGGAGCAGCAAAAAGTATTTGATGTCACACACATTGTTGATACTAAGAGGGTGGAACTAGTTGTATAACAAATGAAGGGTGTCGCTAGGATTTGGGTCGATCAGTGGAAGAAGGGTAGAGCTGAGGAAGCACTACCTGCGAGTTGAGCATGTTTTGAGGAAGATTTCTTGGGGCATTTTTTCCCTGAGAAATAAAATAGGCTAAGGTACGAGAGTTTCTTACCCTTAAGCAAGAGTCACTAAGTGTTCATAATTATGGGTTGAAGTTCACCCAATTATCCCGTTATGCTCTGGAGATGGTTGTGAATATGAGGAGTAGAATGAGTCTGTTTTTTGCTGGGTTGTCCTGTCTATCAAGCAAAGAGGTCAGGGCAGCAATGCTAATTGGGGACATGGATATATCGAGGTTAATGGTATATGTGCAGTAGTTTGAGGAATGGAAACTGAGAGATAGGGAGGAATTTAGAAATAAGAAGGCTAAGACAAGGAATGAGTCAGGGCATCAAAAAAGTAATGTGAACCGTTCGTCCTTTCAACAAAAGAAAAAGGGGCCTGCTACATCATCTGCTAGTGCACCTGCACCTGGAAACAAAGGTGAGTATAATAGTCAGAATTCCTAGCACTTTAGAGCTAGACCTGCACAGTCTCAGAGTAGTGTGGCACAAGGAGGTAACTGGCATGTGCTAAGTCTGGTAGAACTTACCTAGGTAGGTGTCGTGATGGCAAGACAAGTTGTTTCAATTGTGGACAAGAGAGTCACTTCATGAAAGAGTGCCCTAAGAACATGCAAGGTAGTGGAATTCAGGGCAGTAGGGCCTAATCTTTATTAGTTGCTCAACCAAACAGGGGTGCACCTGGAAGAGTTACATCCACTACTGGCGGAGGAACAAACTGCCTTTATGCGAACACTAGTAGCCAAGAGTAAGAAAACTTTCCAGATGTTGTCACTAGTATGATCAAAGTCTTTACTCTTGATGTTTAAGCTTTGCAAGACCCAAGAGCAAGTTTATCTTTTGTAACCCCTTATGTTGCAAATAGTTGTGATGTTCTTCCTAATAAACTCTATGAACCCTTTGGTGTTTCTACACCTGTTGGGAATTCTTTTCTAGCTAAGCGAGTATATCGTGATTGTGTCATTTCTGTCAATTACAAGAACACCATGGCTGATTTAGTTGAATTAGACATGGTAGATTTTGATATCATTCTTGGTATGGACTGGCTTCATGCCTGTTATGCCTCAGTTGATTGTAGAACTCGAGTTGTCAAGTTTCAGTTTCCAAATGAGTCAGTCTTAGAGTGGAAAAGTAGTTCAACAGTGCTTAAGGGTCGTTTTGTTTCATACCTTAAGGCAAGAAAGTTAGTTTCCAAGGGGTCTGTCTATAACTTAGTCCAAGTTAATGACTCTAGTGTTGAGATACCTCCTATTCAGTCAGTTTCAGTAGTAAGAGAGTTTCCAGAAGTCTATCCTGACGCTAATCCCGGAGTCCCTCCTGAGAGAGAAATAGACTTCGGTATAGACATTCTCCCAGATACTCGTCCTATATCTATTCTGCCATATAGACATTCTCCCAGATACTCGTCCTATATCTTTGCCTCTATATATTATGATTTATTGATCTTTCTTTAAAATAAATGTTATTGGAGATACAAAAAATATTCTTCCGTGAGGAAATTTTTTATACTATAACGTGTGATAGAATTTTTCTTGACTAGTCACATTATGTTGAGAATTTTTTTAAAAAAAACATCTTCATTGCAACCATGTTGTAACTCCTTTTAATTCAAATGTTCACTTGTTTCATATCGACCATGTCATCATCATACAAATCTAAAACATACTCCAATTTAAATTCAACTATACAAAATTATTTTAAAAAAAACTTAATTCATGTTGTTATCATACAATTCTAAAACATATTTCAAATTAGTAATTAACATATATGAACCTTTTTTCTTCAATGATATAATATCGTTAGCTAATTCTACCTCAATTTCAAGAATTTGTAGATCTTTCAAGACGGCCTCACATATTATGAGATTTTAGATCTAACTTGTCCATTTTAACATCTTTATTGGCCAAAGTTTCACACCTATGAACTTGTAAATTTGTTGATCGATTAGTGACCAAATTATATTGGTCTTCTTTTTCCATCATTTTTTCTCTACTCGGGAGAAAAACTAACATACGATACAACTTAATGAAAACAATGTAATTAATGAAAGCTATGGTTATTTTTAAAATTTGACATAAAAGATAAGAGAGAAATTCAACGGACCAGAAGATATTTGGTCTCTTCCCTATTGTTTCTGCTTCAATTTCGGGACCTTAAGGAAAATCACAATGATAATTTCTTTAATTTACTTACAAATATTCAAATCACATGCAATATTTGCAAAGATTATGAGATACCACACCCTGGCTAACTTACAATTTTTTTTGTCTATTTTGCTACGAGAATAAAATCTTACAATACTTCTCCAAATATTCAAATAGCTAAACTTCAATTTTTGAAAATCAAACTAATCTACTTTATTTGTCCCCTAAAGTTTATTAACTTGATTCTGCAAAGCGGTCAGCGCCAAACAAATTGGGACATAGAAGAAAGTTGAGGAAACAAAACAACAATCCTAAAATTTACCTTATATATTTTTCAAATGAATTTAATCACTATGCAGTGATAGCGAAAATGCCAGGTTAACTACATATACTCATTACTAAAGAAGGGATTAGTAATGTAAAAATTAAGATTGATTACTTGCTGCAACAAAATACATGAATAAAAGAATATATTTATATTATATATGTTACTAGTGTCTATAAGTTAAATCCTTTCAAAGTAGATGCTAGATACACAATTACAACATTTATAAAGACATGGACATTCCTATAATCTAGCTTCAATAATTTCAAAATAAGTGTATATGTCAGGTTAACTACATATAAATATACATAAGAAATGGGATTAGGAACCTAAAAAGTACAACACTAACCACAGTAATATAGTCAAAATTATGTATATAATCGGTGCATATAAGTTAAATTATTTATGATATGAATGTATGTATATCAACTAAATACTTCCCAAATTTGAAGATAAATACATAATTAAAACAATAATGATGAAAAATATATCTAAAGCTTCTAGTTGTTTCTTAGTTCTCACATTATTAGTCATGTATATGAGTTACACTATATTTATGTTATCAATATATAAGTTAATCTTTAACAAATGGAGTGAAGTCAACAAAGGTTTTACATCCGGGCTACATGATAGGAATTATAAGGCCAAACAGGTTATAATAGAATATCTACTGAAGTCAAGGGAGTGTCATAATGATCAATGAAGATTGGATAAATTATGAAAATTAAGGTTCAAATTACATGATTTACCATGGTCAATAAATCATTTAATAAAACTTCTAAGAAGTATATGAGGAAATATTAATGGTGTGTTGTGGTCTATTATGACAAAATAAAAGTTAAAACACTTCTGTAATACCAAGAAACTTTTGGACATATTCAAATATGAAGACAATAAGGAGTAATTGCATTAAGACCTAATCCAGAAGAAAGTTTGCAAACATAATTGACTTAGATTTTTCAATTTACGAATAATAAAATACTCAATCACAGACCACCATAACATAAACTATGACTAAAATTATAAACAAGCATAAGTCAAAAACTTGAACCAGTGCCTAAATTGTGTCTGTTCGAATTTGCAATCCACTACGTACTTAATCCCGGGGAATCAGGAAGTTGAAGATGGTTCCTCAGGCATAGGCTTTTACTTTTCCGAAATATAGCTACCCACAACTAGCTGGTAGAGAAATGCATATCATTAGCAAGTACATAATTTGCACTCAAACATCAGTACAAGGATAACACAAGGCATTGGAGTAGTTAATAGAAAGCAACATGCGATGTGCATGTTTAACACATGTTACTGGTTAACGTGTGAACCCTATCACAAACGAAAGACAACTATTTAAATGAATGATAGAGAGGTGAACTTACTTGCCACTATGTTTCGAACCATGCACTACTAGTCTATCCAAAAGGAAATGGAGAAACAAATGAATGCAAGGACAGAGGTAGTAAGAAGATCACCTCTACCCGAGAGGAAGCCTTGAGCATTTCAGCTTTATTCTATCATGCATGCTCCATACCTTTCAAGTACTGCTGCATACTCTGTGCTACATCTTCTCGTGATGTAGGTTCAGGTTCTCAACATCCAGATCACGCTTAGATCGGTTCCCGATCTTCAGTTCAGCAGCATTAGTGGTGAGTCCTCATTCTTCGAGGACTAGTGACATGTTTATCTTTATCGCTTTTAGTCTTTAGTTTCAATTTTGCTAGATCTAGTTGGGGCATGTACCAAAATTTCTAGTCAGTTTTAAGGGTTATTTCAGACATAGTTAGATTCAGCTTAGTCTTTCGAGTTTGATATTTCTTTGTATTGAAACTCTCAGATTTTATATATTCAGTAAGTATATGGGTATTCCCCATCATTTCAGAGTTACTTATGATTAGCTCCTGCATCAGCTTTATTTTTCAGTTTATTATCCTTAGTATGCTCATGTTATGCCAGCAGGGTTAGCTTGGGGTCACCTGTGATCCTAGGTCCCATGTCCGCGCCCAGGGGTTAGCCTCGGGGTGTGATAAACTTGGTATCAGTGTTCTAGGTTTAAGTGTCCTAGGATGTTTGAAATGGCGCACTAAGTAGAGTCATTTTCATGTGTGTGAAGTGCACCACATCTAATGAGAGAGAGGCTACAAATTGTTTTAGGAAAAATCTTCATTTTTGTGTTACTCTTATCGTGCGTAAGGTATGATCAAAATTTATTCTAACTCGACATTCTACGTTTCAGTGATCATGCCTCCTTGTAGAGCTAACGCCAGGAATGCAAATGCCAGGAACGCAAACGCAACCCCTCCAGTCCCAGAATAAGAAGTCTCAAATGTTGAATTCAGGAATGCCATCCAGATGTTGGCTCAGAGTGTGGCCAACCAGAACAATCAGTGGGTTCAAGCTTTTGTGAATGCAAATGGTGGATCAGCAGTAGCGAGGGTCCGTGACTTTGTTAGGATGAATCCACCTGGGTTCTTAGGATCACAGACTGCTAAGGATCCCCAGAATTTCTTGGATGAGGTGAAGAAGATCTTTGAGGTAATGCAGGTCATTGGGAATGATCGGGTTGCATTGGCATCTTACTAGCTGAAAGATGTGGCTCATATATGGTACACTCAGTGGAAAGAGAACAGGGGTACATATGCTGCTCCTATTACTTAGGATTGCTTCAGCAAAACCTTTCTAGATAGGTTCTTCCCACGAGAGTTAAGGGAGGCAAAAGCTCAGGAATTCATGAACCTGAGACAAGGTAATATGACAGTCCAAGAGTATGGGCTCAAGTTTACCCAACTCTCTAGGTATGCTCCTCATATGATTGCTGATTCCAGAGCTTAGATGAATAAGTTCTTGTATGGAGTGTCAGATTTAGTGAAAACAGAGTGTAGCAATGCTATGTTACTGGGAGATATGAACATTGTTTGGCTTATGATTCATGCTCAAAAGGGTGAGGGTGATAAGCTTAGGGAAAAGGCCAAGGAGAACACAAAGGCTAGGATTGGGAATTATGATTATTCTCAACAGAAATCGGGTGGTGGAAATTTTCAGCCCCAGCCCCTTCATCAACTAGTGTTCCATCCTCCAAGAACAAGTATGATCAGAAAGGTAGGGCATCAGGCTCTAAGTCTCAAGGAAGTGTTCTAGGTACCAAAACCAACCCAACTTACCCTAAGTGTGGTAAGAACCATCCGGGCGAGTATCTTGCAGGAAAGGAAAGATGTTTTGGGTGTGGTCAGTCTGGTCACAGGTTAAGGGATTGTCCTTCTAGACTGGGTCAAGGAGGCAATGATAGTAGAACTTAGTCTACAACTACAGCAGCACCAACATGTCCCCCGCCTCAGCAGGGTAACTCATCAGGTACAGGTGGCGGTCAATGCCACAGCAGGTTGTATGCTCTTCAGGCTCTCCAGGATCAGGAAGATTCTCCTAATGTAGTCATTGGTACGTTACGAGTCTTTAATCTCGATGTTTATGCTTTGTTGGATCCAGGGGCTGCTCTTTCCTTTGTAGCTCCATATATAGCAGTCAAGTTTAGTGTTAGTCCAGAAACTCTCTCAGAACCCTTCTCAGTCTCTACTCCAGTCGGTTACCCAGTTATAACTAGACGAGTATACAGAAATTGCCCTATCACAGTCTCCAGAAAGTCACCTCACTAGATCTTGTAGAGTTAGAATTGTAGGCTTCAATGTCATTCTAGGCATAGATTGGTTACATTCTTGTTATGCCTCAGTCGATTGTAGAACTAAGATTGTTCGTTTTTAGTTTCCAGACGAACCAATCTTAGAATGGAAGGGTAGTAGCTTACCTTAGGCCAAAAAAATAATTTCTAAGAGGTACCTTATTATCTAGTTTGGGTCAAAGAATCTAACTCTGAAACCCCAACTCTTGAGTCAGTCCTGTAGTCAGTGAGTTTCCAGAAGATCTTCTCGAAGTTTCTCCCAAAAGGGAAATTGACTTTGGAATATATGTCCTTTCAAATACCCAGCCTATTTCTATTCCTCCTTAGAGAATGGCTCCAACATAGCTTAAGGAATTGAAAGAGCAGTTGAAAAACTTTCTAGATAAGGCCATCTTCAAACCTAGTATTTCGCCATGGGGTGCACCAATGTTGTTCGTGAAGAAGAAAGATGGTTCTGTCAGAATGTTCATTGACTATTGGTATTTGAACAAGGTCTCTATCAATAATAAGTATCCCATCCCCAGGATTGATGACTTGCTTGACCAACTTCAGGGTGCTAGTCATTTCTTAAAGATAGACCTCAGATCCGGCTATCATCAGCTTAGAGTCAGAGATAGTGACATTCCGAATACAACCTTCACAACTTGATATGGTCATTATGAATTCGTAGTTATGTATTTTGGACTAACCAATGCTCCTGCAGCTTTCATGGACTTAATGAACAGGGTGTTCAAACAATATTTGGACTTGTTTATTATTGTCTTTATTGATGATATCCTCATTTATTCTTGAAGTGAGGAGAAACATGCGACTCATCTGAGAGTTGTTCTGCAAACTCTCAAAGATTGCCAGTTATTCACTAAGTTCGGCAAATGTGAATTCTAGTTACAGTTGGTCGTTTTCCTTGGTCATGTGGTATCGAGTGAAGGGATCCGAGTGGATTTATAACCAATGCTCCTACAGCTTTTATGGATTTGATGAACAGAGTGTTCAAGTAGTATTTGGACTTGTTCGTTATCACCTTTTTCGATGATATCCTCATTTACTCTAGGAATGAAGAAGAGCATGCGAGTCATTTGAGAGTTGTCCTGCAAACTCTCAAAGATCGCCAGTTATTCGCTAAGTTTAGCAAATATGAGTTTTGGTTACAATCTATTGCTTTCCTTGGGAATATAGTATCCAACGAAGGGATCTGAGTGGATTCTCAGAAAATAGAAGCAGTGAAACAATGGCCCAGACCTACCTCTCCGACAGATATCAGAAATTTCTTCGATCTAGCAGTTTATTACAAAAGTTTTGTGGAAGGATTTTCATCCATAGCCTCTCCATTTACTAAGTTGACTAAAAAAAAGGTGATGTTTCAGTGGTAAGATGATTGTGAGAAAAGCTTCGCAGAACTGAAAACCAGGTTGACTACAACACCTATTTTGACTCTTCAAAAGGGTTCAGACGGCTATGTTATATACTGCGATACATCGAGACTTATCCTAGGTTGTGTGTTGATGCAGTGAGATAAGGTTTAGCTTATGCTTTTAGACAGCTTAAGGTGCATGAGAAAAATTATCCAACTCATGACCTCGGGCTTGCAGCAGTGGTGTTTGCACTCAAGATCTGGAGACACTACTTGTATGGTGTTCACTGACCATAAGAGCCTTCAATATGTGTTCTCCCAGAAATAATTGAATCTTCGCCAGAGGAGATGGCTTGAGTTCCTTAAGGATTATGATATGAGTGTGCATTACCATCCTGGTAAGGCGAATGTAGTAGTAGATGTTCTTAGCAGACTATCTATAGGTAGTATAGCCCATGTTGTGGAAGAAAGGAAAGAACTAGCGAAGGATGTTCACAGGCTTGGTCGCTTGGGAGTTTGCCTCATGAGCATATCAGATAATGGTGTCACAGTTTAGAATGGGTCAGAATCTTCTTTGGTAGTAGAGGTTAAGGAAAAAGAAGATAGTGATCCAATCTTGCTTGAACTTAAGGGTGCAGTTCACAATCAGAGGGTAGAGGTTTTATCCCAAGGGAAAGATGGTGTACTTCGCTATTAGGGTAGATTGTGTGTTCCTAATGTGGGTGAATTGAGAAAACATGTTAATGCAGAAGCCCACAATTCCAAATATTCTATTCATCTAGGCGCCACTAAGATGTACCGCGATCTGCGGGAAGTCTTTTGGTGGAATGGCATGAAGAGGGATATAAAATGCTTTGTGAGTAAGTGCCCCAACTACCAACAAGTGAAGGTAGAACATCAGAAACCAGGGGGTATGACTCAAGAGATTGGCATTTCTACTTGGAAGTGGGAAGTGATCAACATGGATTTCATTACAGGGTTACCTCGTACTCGCAGACACCATGACTCCATTTGGGTGATAGTTGACAGAATGACTAAGTCTTCTTGCTTTTTGGCGGTTAAGACTAGAGATTTGGTGGAGGACTATGCCAAGCTTTACATTAATGAGATAGTAAGGTTGCATGGGGTTCCTTTTTCTATCATTTCAGATAGAGGTCCTTAGTTTATCTCTCATTTCTGGAAGTCATTTCAGAAAGGTCTTAGTACTCAGATTAACCTTAGCATGACATTTCATCCACAAACGGATAGTCAGGCAAAGCATACCATTCAGACCTTAGAGGACATGTTGAGAGCTTGTGTGATAGACTTCAAGGGTAGTTGGGATGATAACCTTCCTCTTATTGAGTTCACCTATAATAATAGCTACCATTCCAGCATTCAGATGGCCCCTTATGAGGCATTGTACGAGCGTAGATGCAGATCTCCTGTTGGTTGGTTTGAAGTAGGTGAAGCAGCCTTGATAGGACCAGATTCAGTCCATGATGCTATGGAGAAGGTGCAAGTCATCAGAGCTAGACTTAAGACTGCCTAGAATCACCAGAAGTCTGATGCAGATGTAACGAGAAGGGAACTAGAGTTCCAAGCCGATGAGTGGGTTTACCTGAAGGTGTCACCTGTGAAAGGGGTGATGATATTTGGCAAGAAAGGGAAGCTCAGTCCTAGATATTTAGGCCCTTACAAGATTCTGAGAAGGATTGGTAAAGTGGCTTATGAGTTAGAGCTACCAGCAGAACTAGCAGCAGTGCATCCTGTTTTCCACATCTCACTTTTGAAGAAGTGTATGGGTGATCCAGCATCCGTTGTACCATTAGAGAGTATGGCCGTGAACGATAGTCTTTTTTATGAGGATGTACCAGTTGAGATTCTTGATCGTCAGGTTAGAAGGTTGAGAAAGAAAGAAGTCGCTTCAGCCAAGGTTTTGTAGAGGAGTCAGTCCGTAATAAGAGCTACTTGGGAAGCAGAAGCAGCCATGAAGTCCAAGTACCCTAACCTCTTTTCTTCCGATTCAACTCCAACTTGAGGTAATAGTTCCTCATCAGTTTTTCAGTCATTCTTGCGCATATTAAGTCTTAGTATTATGTTCCTTCATTTAGTACTTGCATTTTCAGTGTATTTGCATGTCAGAAAATCAGTTTCTAGTGCGTAGTAGTAGGATTTGGAGCTCTTACCCTCCCTATTCAGCTAGTTTATTCTTCATTCGAGGACGAATGTTCCCAAGGGGGAGATAATGTAACACCCCGTATCCGAAAACAGAACTTAATTCAGATTTCTAGAAGGTGCAGGCGCAACCCATGGTTGCCACCACGGACCGTAAGGTGACCCACGACCCATGCTGGTGGTATGTGGTTCGCATCTGCAACCATCCCTAGAAAATTTAGACAAAAAATATTCTAAGGTATGACCCATGGACTGACATGATGGATCGTCGATCAGTCCGTAAGTCGAGGCCCTCAGAACCTGGTCTCTAAAGTAGATCGACGGACTGACATGATGGATCGTGAATCCATCAACGGATCGTCGATCAGTCCGTATGTCGAGACCCTCAGAACCTGGTCTCTAAAGTCATCAACAGATTAACAGGACGAATCATGGATCCATCGACAGATCATCAATCAGTCCGTAGGTCGCTTCAGCAGATTTTAAGTCAAGGGTCTTTTGGTCATTTCCCTATGCATTGGACCGCTAAACTACGTCGGTTTAGACTTAAACTACATAGTTTTGGTTAGTTTTAGCCTAGAAACATAACTAGAACTTACGTAAGTCAATTGTTTAATCAAAACTTAGAAACTTAGAGCGAAAGAGGAGAAAAGAGGTCAAGATCCCTACTTCAAGAACGCATTAAGATTCCATTAGTTCCAACACCGAAATGGAAAGATTTCTTTGTGGAATTCATCACCAGGTATGTGGGATTTCACTAGTAGATTCATTTCATCCATTAGGTCCCTAGAATTCAGTCAGTTTCTTAATTCCTTTATTATTAACAAACCTAGGGTTTCTAGAATTTCAAAAGATTATCATGAATTACTTAGGTAAATGATCCAAATCAGTTATCATGTTATTACTCAGTTTATTGCATGAACTTCAGAACCCTAGCTATGTATTTCTTTAGTTCTTGAATTACACATGCTAGGTCAGATATTTCAGTTATTCAGTTATACATGCCTAAGTTATTAATGCTTCATTATCAGATTAAATGTTGCCTTCTCAGTTTGCATGTTCAGTTTTGAGCTATCCAGTATTACAATATTTCAGTCATATATGTTAACCACTTAATCTATTGGTAGTAGAATAATACTGAGTTGGACTAGGGTCAGTCACCCATATAGTCCCAGAACTACTAGCCACGTAGGTTGTAAGTCCCCTCTGTGGGTATCATTTTAGTGATCATGCCAGCATACCTCTACACCTTTGGCCGGGTATATTCGGTCCTCTTGATAGGGCGTATACATCGGACTCCACATTTAGCTCATGTGGTTTTATTATCGGTCCCACAGTTTAGTCAAATTCTATTGCATTGACCAATTATCAGTACAGTAAGTATTCAGTTTCAGCATGTTATAAATTGGTCATTGCATTCAGTTAGCTCAATATTTAGTATTTATATCATGTTCAGATTATATCATTGTTTTATTGCTTTGTTCAGTTATATGTTATTTTAGTTGTATTCTATCCTGCATGCTCTGTACCTTTCAAGTACTGACGCATACTCTGTACTATATCTTCTCGTGATGTAGGTCAGGTTCTCAGCATCCAGATCATGCTTAGATCGGTTCCCAATCTTCAGTTCAGCAGCATCAGTGGTGAGTCCTCATTCTTCGAGGACTAGTGACATGTTTATCTTTATCTCTTTTAGTCTTTAGTTTCAGTTTTGCTAGATCTAGTTGGGGCATGTCCCAAAATTTCTAGTCTGTTTTGAGGATTATTTCAGACATAGTTAGATTTAGCTTAGTCTTTCGATTTTGATATTTCTTTGTGTTGAAACTCTCAGATTTTATATATTCAGTTAGTATATGGGTATTCCCCATCATTTCAGATTTACTTATGATTAGCTTCCGCATCAGCTTTATTTTTCAGTTTATTATCCTTAGTATGCTCATATTATGCCAGCAGGGTTAGCTTGGGGTCACCCGTGATCTTAGGTCCCGTGTCCGCGCCTAGGGGGTAGCCTCGGGGCGTGGAACACGCAATGATCACCTTTATCAAATTCAATACATAAGAAGCTTCACGACTTTTGCAATAAATGTACATGCAATTACTTGTGCATAATATATATGATAAATCCAAAAGGACAAGCCAAATCAACTTGAAAACTAGTATGACAACTCGTTCCAGATTATTTAGTAATCAAAACTAGCTAAAGCAATATTCTAGCTTCTCTCAATTTTTCTATGTCAATAATAAAATCACAAGGTGATATCAAACTACTAATTGATATCTCAAGATTAATAATTAGGATACATAGAGGAAAAATAGTCTTTGTCATTATAGTAGAATGTTAGGCTTACACCATCTATTGATGGGTTTATTGTGTTTCATCCACTTCAAGTACATTTATCATACCTATAAAAAGTATTTCTAACATAATGATTCTTTAAAAGGTAATAGAATGAGCTAGAAGGAGTACATCTAAGAGGATATACTCTAACGAATTATTTCTCTAATGTCAAAAGAAATTTTTATGCAAGTTTGTGTGTGTGTATATATTTATTAAACATGAAAAAAATATAATTATCAAATAACACATCCAACAAACACAAATAAAAGAAAGTATACCATATTTATAGACAAACTAAGCATAAACTACCACACATCCCTCATAATAAAGGCAACATAAAGGGTAAATGTCTTTAAGTTTACACTTATACATACCTCATAAGTCACAGTTCCACCACCAATTACAGACTCCCGGAGCTTGACACTACATATGACTCCAATTGCAGATATAATAGAAAGTGCCCGTGGTCGTGGTACTTGTTGTAAGAAGATTATTAGCTTACCTACAAGGTCCTATGGCCAAAGTAACAATTTGTTTTTATCATTTTGTCAAGTTAACCAAAAAGTTCACAAGAGTGGGACATCGATTAAAGGCATCCTTAAACAACAAGTCTAATTATAGTGTTACACTACAATGTCATGTACAAACTACCCATCGTTGTGGTCCTTGTTGTGAGAAGGTTATTAGCTTACCTACAATGTCATGTGGACAAGGTAACAGATTTACATCATTTTGTAAAGTTAACAAAACAATTCATTAGAATAGGACTTCGATTCAAGTAAGCCTTAAACAAGAAATTTAATTATGGGTAAAATAAAAATGAGATAATGTCCATTTCATAAAAATGAATCCAACAAAAAAAAAGGTAAATCGCTCTTTTCCTTTCTCTCATAAGAAATCTGAAACTCAAGCATCTTGTCGAACAACACAACACAACACAAAATATACAATAATTGTACAATACACAAGTTGATTAAGGTTTTGTATGTTATACTATAGCTCAAAAATCAATAAGCAAAACAGATTGTACCTCCCCAATAGGCACAAAGATTAAGCGTCGCATCCATCTAGCTTCAACTGCATCTGCCAACCATAAAATTTCCACTATTATTGTGATGCATGTATTATATTGGTAAACATTGATAAAAAAAATCCAATTACTTGACACTTTTCACTTCCCAAGATTCAAACTACCGCTTCCGAAGAATTATGAAGACAGATATACCTAGAGCTTCTTCCTTCTGCTTGTTTCCAGAGCACAACAACATCCCAAAAGGCTTCTTACCTGGAATTTTGGAAGAAGAAATACCAATAAAATTACCACCAGCACTAGAATCTTCATGATTCACTACTAAAGGAATTAAAGCATGTGTATATAAGTTCAATCCTTCCTATTTTAAAAGCATACATAATTAAAGAAATAATGAAAACATATATACCTAAATTTTGTGGTCGGTTCTTCTCTCCAAAGTCCTGGGGCCTCCCACGTGACTTCTTAGAGAAATTTTCTGAAGCAGAAGATCCAGGAGATTCAGAAACTTTAGTGGGAGAGAGGCACAATCCATGAGCAAAATCCTTCCTTGGTAGGCCTCTCTTTTTCTGTTGTTGGGGTTGATGGAAAATGAATTTTACAGGAAACATGTAGGAGTTGGTTTGCTCTTGTTGGTGGGTTTGGGGTGGGGGTGCGGGTAGGGGTGCAAACATTCTTCCATGGATATGTGGGCGTGGGGATTGTTCTTGTTTTTGTGGGTGTATCGGTGGTGATTCTTGGAAATCCAAAAGGCAAAAAAGAATTATCTGTAAGAAGGAGTTTTCACAGTTTGTTCTAGAGAAAACTTTGTTTAGAGGAAAGAGAAAGAATGTTTGAAAATTTTAGGGTTTTATCAATGATTTTATATTTAAGTTAGAGTTTGACCAATACATTTTGAATCAAATTTTGAAATTTTTTCATCAAATGAGGTGTTAATAGTTGGTCAAATAATGAACAATTAAAATCTTTGGTCAAAATAGTAACGAAATAAAAATTGTGAAGTGTTCAAAATGGTTTGTATTGGTCAAACACAAGTGATTGTATCATTTAATATTTTTGATAAGCTTGATGACTCACGTGAACCAATCGAAATGAGGTAACCAAATATTTTTTTAACATGGATTATTTATTTCAGAATAGACTTTGAAAATCTATCAACAAATGAGGTGTTAATCTATAACACCTTGGAAAAAGAATGGTTGCATAATTGACTGCAGGTTCAAGTCTACGGGTCCTTCTTACGGATTGTATAAGGTTCTATGGTCCGTTGAAGGGAGTTGTAGAAATGGTCTTAAGTATTTTTGGATATTTGGATCTCTGATGTTTTCTACGAACCACCGGGACGGTGTGTAGAAAGTTATACGATCCATAGGAAGTAGTCGTAGAAGGGTTCATGATAATGCTCAAATGTCCTCTTTAAAACCAATTATAAGGAAAAGCGATCGTCGTCAATAAAAATACCCAACTAAGAGTGAGGGTGGAATCGCACAGGAAATGGTGTGCGGTTAAGAATTTAATTAGAGAGTTAAACTAGCAATTAATTTTTATGAAGTTGAAATAGTAAATGGGTGGAGAAACTCGCCAATTTTAACAATACTAATTTAGATACCCAATTGACAATATTGAAATATTTGATGATTCACAAAACTAATTGACTCTAGGGTGTGGGGATCGAATGTTGATTTAACCTGGGATATTGTATAGTTACTCGTTACAACTAATTAATCACAAATAAGCTAGGATAGCATAATTGAATTTAATATTCTTTCGATCTCAAAGCATCCTTGCATAGAATCTCCTTTCGTTCTCATCTATATGTTATCCTAAACAATCCAAAACCTAAGGTCTGCAATTAAGTACACTAAATTTCTGCTATTGAATAGATTACCCACTTATATTGGTTTCTTTCAAGCACCAATGCACGATAGAAACTAAAACTTAGTTGGCCACCTTAATTTATGGATTAATCACTTGGCAATAAGTTAAATCTATGATTAATAGCCATAAAGCAGAGCAATTTAACAAACCCATTGAATTACATCAACACCCAATTCCATTATCACACCCAAATAGTTTGGGGCTTTAGCCACACATTGCAAAGTGTAAATAGATTATACCTTGCATGAAATTAGCCATGGGTAGAATGAAATTGACAAGATAATAGCAAACCCACATCAAATTCAACCTCAAATTACTATATTCAAGTTCACAAATCAAAAAGAACTCAAAACTAAAAGTGTCCTCACTCTCTTAAAAATGGTTCTCTCTCTAAATTGTTCAGACTGTTTCTATCAATTTTTGCACATCTCTTTCTCTCTCCTCTAGGCTATTTATAGTTTCCCATAATTTTGCCCACTAATCTGTCTTTTAATTGAACAATCAGCCATCAATAGTATCATAGTTGTCGATTTCAGTTCTTTAATCCCAAGTTTGTTAAATACCTTCAACGACATTAGTTTTATGCCTGCACCAAGATTGCACAAAGCTTTTGAAAATGTGCATGCACCAATGGTGCATGGTATAGTGAATTCTCCCAAATCATCTCTTTTTAGGACTGCATTTTTTGTCATGACATCACAAAAACTTTGCGGTATTTCAATAGTTTCATAATTTGTCAACGGCTTCTTCATTAGTAACTCCTTCATGTACTTTGCATAACTGGGAATTTTGATCAGTGCATCCACCAAAGAGATATTTACCTTCAAGTCATTCACTATCCCCAAAAACTTTTGAAACATCACATTATCATCTTTCTTCCAGTATCATTGAGGAAATGGAGGAAATATCTTGATTGGAGGTTGAATGATTGGAGCTATCACGTCACCATCATTGTTATTTGACTTCAGATCACTTTCAACATCATTTACTTTTGGTTCATCCCTCTCTTTAGATGGTTCATCATCGGCAACAACCTTTTAGTTATCAATTTTGTCAATCACTGATTCAATTAGCAACATCTTTCCAATTCAAGTTACTATGGATAACACTTGAGTAGCATTCACTGAGCCTTCTTTGACATGGTCTGCCAATTCTTCCTTTGGACTTGAAAAATATGCGTGACCAGCTGACCTATATTCTCTTTAAGTAATTTAATGGATGATGGATAGGAAATAACTGTAGTTGAAAACACCGAGACATCACTTCTCATCTCTTCCAAGATCATATGAGACTTTTCCACCATATCAAGAATCATGGCTAGCAATTCTTTTGTCTAAATGTTTTATGGGTTAGTTAAGTCATAAAGTGACACATACCTCCCTCTATCACATTCACTTATGTCATGCCCCGAAGCTACCCCCAGCGCTTAAACACGGGACCTAGGATCACAAATGACCCCAAGCTAACCCTACTGGCATATCAAAAACATATTTAAAGATTTTCTTAAAAGAAATAATTTGTGGAAGCTTGAAACATGATTTAAACTGAAATGATAGGGAATACCCATTCTAAGTTTGAATATATATAACAGAGTTTAATGACAACTGAAAGATCAAACTGAACTAAAATTGAATCTATCTATGTCTGAAATAAAGCCTATAATTGACTAGAGATGTTGGGACATGCCCCAGCAAAATCTAGCAAAACCTAAAATTGAAGACTGAAAGTATAAAGATAATCATTCTAATCGTCCTTGAAGAATAAGGCTCACCACTGATGCTGCTAAACTGGAGATCGAGAATCGATCTATCCGTGACGTGAATGCTGATGACCTGAACCAACATCACAAGAAGATGTAGTGCAAAGTATGCATCAGTACTTGAAAATTATTGAGCATGCATGATTGAATAAAGCTAAACAATATACATAAATGGACAAATCATACTGAGCAATGATATGAGATAAACATGATATTTTATACTGAAAATACTGAACATGAACTAACTGAATGTAATGACCAAGTTTATAACATGCTGGATCTGATTATTGAATTGTGACTGGTAACCTGGTCAATGCACTAGAATCTGACTGTGGGAGCTACTAATAATCGACAATAAACCACGGGAGCTAAACGTAGAGTTCGATGTATATGCCCCATCGAGAGGACCCAATATACCCTGCTAGAGGTATAGAGGCATGACTGGCGTGTTCACTAAACTGATGCCCACAAAGGAGACTTATAAACCTACGGGGGCACATAGTTCTGGGGCTTGAGGTTGACTGACCCTAGTCCAACTCGGTATAAAGCCTACTCCATACTGAATATGTGAAAATTATAACATAACTGAAGTAACAGAGCTGGATAGATCAATAATCTGACATGCAATTATGAAAATGCAAATTTTTTTCCTGATAATGAAACATTCTAAATCTGAGGAATGTATATCTTTTTAACTATCCTAGCTAATATAACTCATGAACTAAAAGAACTTCATACCTAGGGTTCTAGTTTCATGTAAGAAATTAAGCAACATTATTACGAAATCATGATAATCTGATTTGGAGTATTCTAACAACTAAATCAAAACAATTATCTGAAGTTCTAGAAATCCTAGGTCTATGCAATATTTAGGGAATCAAGATTTTGACTGAAATCTAGGGACCTATTGCGTGAAAGGAACCTACTAGTGAAATCCCACATACCTGGTGACGAATTTCACAGAGAAATCTTTTGATTTCGGGGTTGGAATTTATGAAACCTTATTGTGTTCTTGGACTAGGGCTAGTCGACTTTTCCTCTTGTTTTGATCTAAGATCGATGAATTTTTTGTGACTAATTGATTAGGCGAAGTTCTAATTAAGTTTCTAGGCTAAAATTGACCAAAACTACGTAGTTTAGGGGTTCAACGATGTAGTTTAGGCATCTAACGCATAGGGAAAAAAACAAATGACCCTTGACTTAAAAGTTGTTGGGGTCACTGACCGACCAAACCGATGGCCCATGGATGGACCGTGGATTGACCGACGGTCCGTTCTGGTCAGCCGTCGTTCGCTACTAGGAGTTGAAGATTGGGGGTCTGACCTATGGCCTTGGACCACGAGTCGTGGTCTGAGCTACGGTTAGTAGGTCCCGGTATGGGTCTACCCTTAGCCAAATTTTCTGGGCTTTCTGGGATGGGCTGCAGGTGGCCATCCATGGACCCCACCTATGGTCCATGGGTCACCCTACGGTCTGTGGGTGGTACCCATCAATGGCACCTACAACTTCTGGGATTTGCATTCTGGTCTATCTAGGAGACAGGGTGTTACATTATCTCTCCCTTGGGAATAGTCGTCTTCGAATAAAGACTAAACTAGCTGAATATGAAGGGAAAGATCAGTAAACTTTACCACTAATCACTGGAAACTGAACTCTGACTGAACTAAGTTCAAAAAACATGCAAATACGCTGAAAATGCAATTATAGATGAAGGAACGTGATACTAAGACTCAATCTACGCATGATTAACTGAAAGACTAGAGAGGAACTATCACCTCAAGTTGGAATGGAATCGGAAGGAAAGAGATGAGGAGACTTGGCCTTAATGGCTGCTTCTGCTTCCCAAGTAGCTCCATCTATGTACTGACTCCTCCACAAAATCTTCATTTAAGTGACTTCTTTGTTTCTCAACCTTCAAACCTGTTGATCAAGAATCTCAACTAGTACATCCTCATAAGTGAGACTATCTTTCACAACCACACTTTCCAAAGGTACTATAGATGCTCGATCACCCACACACTTCTTCAAAAACGAAATGTGAAAGGCCAGATGCACTGCTGCTTGTTTTGCTGGTAACTCTAACTCATAAGCCACTTTACCAACTCTTTTCAAGATCTTGTAAGGGCCTATATATCTAGGACTGAGATTCCCTTTCTTGCTAAATCTCATTACCCCCTTCATAGGTGACACTTTTAGGATAACCCAATCATCAATTTGGAACTCCAAGTCCTTTTTCCTTACATCTGCAAAAGACTTCTGGCGACTCTGGGCTGTCCAAAGTCTATCTCTAATGAGATGAAATTTTTCCATGGCATCATGAACCGATTCTGGCCCTATCAAGGCTGCTTCACCTACTTCAAACCAACCAACTGGGGATCTACATCTACTTCCATATAATGCCTTATAAGGATCCATCTGAATACTAGAATGGTAGATATTATTGTAGGCGAACTATATAAGAGGAATGTGATCATCCCAACTACCCTTAAAGTCGATCACACAAGCTCTCAACATGTCCTCTAAGGTATGAATGGTATGTTCTACCTGACCATCCGTCTGTGGATGAAATGTTGTGCTAAGATTAACATGAGTACCAAGACCTTTCTTAAAAGACTTCTAGAAATGAGAGGTAAACTAAGGACCTCTATTTGAGATGATAGACAAAGGAACCCCATGTAACCTAACTATCTCATTAATGTAAAGCTTGGCGTAGTCCTCCGCCGAATCTGTAGTCTTGACATCCAGAAAGTGCATAGACTTAATAACTCTGTCAACTATCACCCAAATGGAGTCATGTTGTCTACGAGTACAAGGTAAAACTGTAAGGAAGTCCATATTGATCACTTCCCACTTCCAAGTGGGAATGTTGATCTCTTGAGTCTTACCCCCTGGTTTTTGATGTTCTACCTTCACTTGTTGACAATTAAGGCACTTAGCCACAAAATCTACTATATCATTCTTCATGCCATCCCACCAAAAGACTTCCCATATATCACCGTACATCTTAGTGGTGCTTGGATGAATAGAGTACCTGGAGTTATGGGATTTTTCAAGAATCTGCTATCTCAACTCACCCACCTTAGGAACACATAAATGACCCTGATAGCAAAGCACACCATCTCTCTCTTGGGAGAGAACCTCAACCCTCTATTGATGGAATGCACCTTTAGTTGAAGCAATATAGGATCATTGTCTTGCTTTTCCTTAACCTCCACTACTAATGAAGATTCTGACCCATTCTGAACTGTTACACCAGAATCTGATATGCTCATAAGCCGAACTCTTAAACGAGCAAGCCGGTGAAAATCTTTTGCTATTTCTTTCCTTTTTTCCTCAAAATGCGCTACAGTACCCATAGATAGTCTGCTAATAGCATCTTCTACTACATTGGCCTTACCAGGATGGTAAAGTACATTCATATCCTAGTCCTTGAGGAACTCAAGTCATCTCCTCTGGCGAAGATTCAACTCTTTCTAGGTGAACACATACTGAAGGTTCTTATTGTCTGTGAACACATCTACGTGAACACCATACATGTAATATCTCTAAATCATAAGGTAAAATACTACAGCTGCAAGCTCTATGTCATGAGTCAGATAATTTTTCTTATAGACCTTAAGTTGTTTAGAAGCATAAGTTATAACCTTACCTCGCTGCATCAACACATATCCTAGGTCGACTCTGGACGCATCTCAATAGATCACATAACCATCTAAACCCTCTGGTAGAGTCAAAATAAAAGTTGTAGTCAACCTAGTTTTCAGTTCTGAGAAGCTATTCTCACACTCATCTGACCACTGAAACTTAGCCTTTTTCTGAGTCAACTTAGTCAATGGAGAAGCTATGGATGAAAATCCTTCCACGAACCTTCTGTAATAACCTGCCAAACCCAAGAAAATTTTGATATTTCTAGTAGAGGTAGGTCTGGGCCATTGTACTGCTTCTATTTTTTGAAAATCCACTCGAATCCCTTCTCTAGACACAATATTCCCAAGAAAAGCAATAAATTGCAACCAAACCTCAACTTTGCTAAATTTAGTGAATAACTAGCGATCTTTGAGAATTTGCAGGACAACCCTCAAATGAGTCACATGTTCTTCCTCATTTCTAGAGTAAATGAGGATATATCAATAAAGACGATAACGAACAAGTCCAATTACTGCTTGAACAGCCTTTCATCAAATCCATGAAAGTTGCAGGAGCATTTGTTAGTCCAAATGACATAACTACAAATTCATAATTACCATACCGAGTTCTAAAGGCTATATTTGGAATGTCACTATCTTTGACTCTGAGTTGATGATAACTGGATCTGAGGTCTATCTTCGAAAAATGACTAGCACCTTGAAGTTAGTCGAACAAGTCATCAATCCTGGGGATAGGGTACTTATTGTTGATTGTGACTTTGTTAAAGTGTCTATATTGTTGATTGTGACTTTGTTAAACTATCTATAATCAATGCACATCCTGAGAGAACCATATTTCTTTTTCACGAACAACACTGGTTCACCCCATGGGGAAATACTAGGTCTATTGAAACCCTTATCTAGAATGTCTTTTCACTTCTCTTTCAGTTCCTTAAGCTTAGATGGAGATATTCTGTGAGGAGGAATTGAAATAGGTAGGGTATATGGAAAGAGATCAATTCCGGAGTCGATTTACCTTTCGGGAAGATTTTCTGGAATACTTCTAGAAACTCATTAACTATAGCAACTGACTTAAGAGTTGGGGTTTCAGAGCTAGAATCCTTAACCCAAAGTAGATGTTAGAGACAACCCTTAGAAATCATATTTCTGGACTTAAGGTAAGAAATGAATAGACCCATAGGCACTGAGCTACTACCCTTCCATTCTAAGATTGGTTCATCTGGAAACTGAAAATGAACGATCCTAGTTCTACAATCGATTGAGGCATAACATGAATGTAACCAATCCATGCCTAGAATGACATCAAAGTCTACCATATCTAACTCTACAAGATCTTCTGAGGTGACTTTCTGAGAAACTGTGACAGGGCAATTTATGTATACCCGTCTAACTATAACTGGGTCACCAACTGGAGTAGAGACTGAAAAGGGTTCTGAAAGAGTTTCTAGACTAACACTGAATTACTGCTATATAGGGAGTTACAAAGAAAAGAGTAGCCCCTTCATCTAACAAAGAATAAACATCAAAATGAAAGACTCACAACGTACCAATGACCACATTAGGAGAATCTTCCTGATCCTGGTGAGCCTGAAGAGCATACAACCTATTTGGCACTGTCCACCACCTGTACCAGATGTGTTACCCTACTGAGTTGGGTGACCTGTTGGTGCTGCTGAAGTTGTAGACTGAGCTCTACCATTGTTTCCTCCTTGATCCTGTTTAGAAGAAGGACAATCTGACAACCTGTGACTAGACTGACAACACCCAAAACTTCCTTCCTTTCCTAGAAAACACTCGCCCGGATGGTTCTTACCACACTTTGGACAAGCTTGGTAGGTCTTATTACCTGAGACACTCCGCTGCGACTTAGAGTCTGATGCCCTACCTTTCTTATCCTATCAAAACCTAGAGGATGGAGTACTAGCTGATGGAGGTGCTGGAGCTAAAGATTTCTGCTGAAATTGTGAGTAATTTCCACCACCCAATTTCTATTGAGAATACTTATAATTGCCTGTCCTAGCCTTTTTGTTCTCCTTAGCTTGTTCCCTAAGCTTGTCTCCCTCAACCTGCTGAGCATGAGTCATGAGCCTAGAGATTTTCATATATTCCAACAACATAGCATTTCTACACTCTGTTCTCACAAATTTATATAACCCAAATAGAAACATATTCATCTAAGCCCTGGAATCGGCAACCATTTGATGAGCATACTTGGAGAGCTGGGTGAACTTAAGTCTATACTCTTGGACTGTCATCAAACCTTGCCTCAAATTCATGAACTCCTGAGAATTTTCCTTTCTTAACTCTCTCGAAGAGAACCTGTCCAGAAGCTCCAGAAAAACACTCCAAGTCACAGAAGCAACATTTGTACCCCTGTTTTTCTTCCATTGAGTAAACAAAATGTGAGCTACATCATTGAGCTCGTAGAATGCCAACTCTACCCTATCAATTCCAGGCATTTTCATCACTCCAAATATATTCTTAATCTCATCTATTAAGTTTTGGGGATCTTCACCAACTTGCGACCCTAGAAACTTAGGCGGATATATCGTAACAAAATCACGAACCCTGGTTGCCACTGATCCACCACTAGCATTCGCAGGAACTGGAACCTGCTGGTTGTTTTGGTTGGTCACACTCTGAGACAAAAGTTGAATAGCATTCCAAAACTCTGCATTCAAAACCTCTTGATCTGGGACTGGAAGAGCTATGTTAGCGATGCGGGGTATTCGCATTCCTTTCGTATGCTCTATAAGGAGGCATGATTTGAAACGCATAACGATGGATTAGAAAGAGAGATAATACCAACGCACGATAAGAATGTCAAGAAAGTGAAGTTTTTTCTAAAAACACTTCATAGCCTCCCTCTCATTAGATGTGGTGCACGTCACACCCATAAAAATGACTCTACTTAGTACGGCTTTTCATACATCCTAAGACACTAAAACTTAATGCTCTAATACCAAGTTTGTCACACCCCGAAGCTACCTCAAGGGCATAAACACGAGACTAGGATCACTAATGACCCCAAGCTAACCCTGCTGGCATATCATAAGCATAATTAAAGATACACTTAAAATAAATACTGTGTAGAAGCTTGAAATACAATGTAAACTGAAATGATAGGGAATACTCATTCTAAGTCTAAATATATATAACAGAGTTTAATCACAACTGAAAGATCAAACTCAAAAAAAAACTAAATCTAGCTATGTCTGAAATAAAGCCTCTAACTGATTAGATATGTTGGGACATGCCCCAACTAAATCTAGCAAAAACTAAAACTAAAGACTGAAAGTAGAAAGATAATCATGTCAATAATCCTCGAAAAATGAGGACTCACCACTGATGTTGCTGAACTGGAGATCGAGGACCAATCTATGCGTGATCAGAATGCTGATGACATGAACCTACATCACAAGAAGATGTAGCACAGAGTATGCATCAGTACTTGAAAGGTATTGAACATGCTGTTTAGAATAAAGTTAAACAATATACATAACTGAACAAAGCATACTGAGCAATGATATAAGATGAACATGATATTTTATACTAAACATTAACTAAATGAATGTAATGACCAAGTTTATAACATGCTGAATTTGAATACTGAACTGTGACTGGTAACCTGGTCAGTGCACTAGAATCTCATTGTGGGAGTTCTGAATAACCAATTTAAAACCACGTGATCTAAACGTGGAGTCCGATGTATACGCCCCATCAAGAGAACCCAATATACCCTGCCAGAGGTATAGAGGCATGACTAGCATGATCCCTAAACTGATGCCCACATAGGGGACTTATAAGCCTACGGGGGCACATAGTTCTAGAACTTGACGGTGACTGACCCTAGTCCAACTCAGTATAAAGCCTACTACCAACTTAATATGTGAAAATTATAACATAACTGAAGTAACTGGATAGCTCAATAATCTGACATGCAATTATGAAAATGAAATATTTATTTCTGATGATGAAACATTTGAAATCTGAGGCATGTATATCTGTTTATCTATCCTAGCTAATGTAATTCATGAACTAAAAGAACTACAAAACTAGGGTTTGGAGTTTCATGCAAGAAACTAAGCAACATTATTAAGTAATCATGATAATCGGATTTGGAGTATTCTAACAACTAAATCACAACAATTCTCTGAAATTCTAGAAACCCTAGATCTATGCAATATTTAGGGAATTAGGATTCTGACTGAAATCTAGGGACCTAATGGGTGGAAAGACCCACTAGTGAAATCCCACACACTTAGTGACGAATTTCATGGAGAAATCATTCGATTTTGGGGCTGAAACAGACAAAACCTTGTTGCGTTCTTGGACAAGGGTTGCTCGACTTTTCCTCTTGTTTTTCTCTATGATAGATGATTTTTTTGTGAATGATTGATTAGGTTAGGTTCTAATTTAGTTTATAGGCTAAAACTAACCAAAACTACGTAGTTTAGGGGGTTAAACAACGTAGTTTAGATGTCCAACACATAGGGAAAAGACCCAACGATCCCTAACTTAAAACCTGTCGGCGGTCACCGACAGATGAGATTGACGGACCGTAGATGGACCTATGGTCCGTTATGGTCAGCCGTCATTCACTACTGGGAGTTGAAGACTAGGGGTTTGACCTATTGCCCTAGACCACAAGTCATGGTTTGACCTACGATCCGTAGGTCCTGGCGTAGGTCTACCCTTAGCCAAATTTTCTGGGCTTTCTGGGGAGGGGAAGCAAGTGGCCTTCCAAGGACCCCACCTACGGTCCCTGGGTCACCCTACGGTCTGTGGGTGGTGCCCATCAGTGGCACCTGCAACTTATGGGATCTGCAATCTGGTCCGTCTAGGATACGGGGTGTTAGAACTTCCTTCCAAATTTTCCCTTCTCTCACACCCATCAAGATGTAGCATACCCATGACTCACCTCAATTGAATTCAACAAATTTGTTACACTTCCCATGACATGTTTTGACATCATATCGAGTTGACATGTCAATTTAACAATACTTTCATCATGCTTCATGTTTTTCTCTTCTTGCTTTTTGAACATTCCCAAATGTGGAAGAGATACATGATCTTCACTAGTATGTGAAGCTTGATTAATCTTTGTCATTTCATAAGGTAATCTTGATGTCACCACAAATGGTTGTCTTACTGTACCACCTTGAATGACATGGTCAACCAATCCTTTATTACCGCATCAAGACTCCGATAGAAGTATTACAGCAGCAACTTGTCTGAAAAACCATGGTTCGGGTATTGTATCAATAACCTTCATGGACGGGTTCCCCATTTACTATTTTGAAGTTTTGAATGTCATCATTTATTAAGGAGGGAAGCCTCTAGTGAAATGACTCAAGTCAATTCTTGATAAAATTATGTGATAGCTCGATTAACAATTTAGTAACTTTTCCTATCAAAGATAAAGGGAACAACCTCAGCCGAATAGTGTCACACCCCGAGTCTACACCTTGGAAGTGGCGGGTACTCGAGAACCATTAATGGCCCCAAGCGAACCCTTGGCCTAGCTCAATACTCAGCGAAATACTTACTCAACACCAGATGAACTCAAATGCAAAGATTTAACTCAAAATTCTCAAAATAATAAACTCAGAATATAATAGAATATTCACATAGCAAGAAATAGGTAACTCAAGTCTTTAAAACATTTAACAAAGAAATGAAAAGACTCCTCAACTTCTACTGTCTATCTATCTATGAAGCCTGTAAATGACAAAGATGGAAGTCGGGACAAGACTCACGACATCCTAAAAAAATTGAAAAGTAAACGGTATCCTCTAGAAGCAAGGAGGCTCACCAAAGCTAACTCGAACTGTTGTGGTATCAACGAAATGCCTGTTGATGATCCTGATCTCCTTTATATGCATCATTAAATGATGCAGGCCAAATAACATAAGTACATTGAATGTATGAGCATGTAATGGGAACATTGAACTTAACATACAATCTAGAACTTGGAAAAAAGAAACTTACTCACCTCAACTCTACTCAACTCAACCTCAACTCAATGCAGTATAAAAACAACAATAACGATGTTGTTTATATAAAACATTTTAAACAGTAGAAAATAACTCAATGTGTTTAAAATAACAATGGAAAAGGGTCAGAAATACCCCTAAAGTATGTGAAATGGACCACTTATACCCTCCATTAGATTTTGGGATGAAAAATACCCCCGCTGTTATCCCAGGAGAACACAAATACCCTCAAAAGTTAACTACCTAAATTTTTAGTGATATGGCAAGCCACATGGGACTAATTCCTTCACCCAAGTGTTGCCAACTAGAATTCACTACAAGAGAACTTTACCTTTAGCGGAGACAGTTTCCACAAAATCTCGAAATATTGCCACTAAAGGTTATGAATGATTTTTAGTGGCGACTAAGGCTGCAACAACCATTCACTATTAAAACTTCTTTTTTCAAAAAAAATATGATGATTAATTCTTGGTTGCCACCTAATTTTTCTAAAATAAATAACTTGCACTATCAATATTTAAAATATCCAATATTATTATGAAAATCATCAAAATTACTTCTCGATTCAATCTCCCACTACATAATGCATCATTGTATATTTTATACATTTACATATGACATAAAAACAAAACATAAAGCATCTTCAAACTCCTCCTTGATCGAAATCATTTTTGGGTTTTTAAAAACAATGAAGAAAAAGACAAAAAGAATCAAAATTTAATGTTAAAAAACCTTTAGTGACGATATTATGGGCTTTTGTAGCGTATGATGTCGTCCTTAAAGGTCTAGCTCTTTTGTAGTGAATCCTAGTTGGCAATACATAGGTGGAAGGATTAGTCTCACGTGCCTTGCCATGTCAATAAAAATTTTGAGTGTTAACTCTTGAGGGTATTTGTGGTCTCTTAGGATAACGACAGGGCCATTTTTCGTCCCAAAATGTAATGAAGGATATAAGTGGTCTATTTCGTATAGTTAAGGAGAAATTTTGACCCTTTTCCGAAAATATAATAATAACACTTCTTTGGAAGATTATCTAACCGACAACCATCACTATGAGTTATGTGATGATACATCGTCTTGCCCACACTGCCAGAACTTTCCTATATCTTGCCGAAGTATAATACATCCTCAACTAAGTCTGGAAGTTGCACCGGTAACTGACCTACCGGACCGGCACTGACCGGAACCGGGGTCCAATTGGCGGAAAGGGACCGGAACCGGACCGGACCGGAACTAGTAGTTCCGAAAATATAGTTGTATTCCTTCCCGGATCGATACAGTACCGGGACCGGACTGGTAACCGGGATAACGACTATTTTCTTTTAAAAAAATTAATTATTAAAATTAAAAAATTAGGAAAATTAATCAATTATT
Source organism: Solanum acaule (assembly GCA_036250505.1). Classification (NCBI taxonomy): domain Eukaryota; kingdom Viridiplantae; phylum Streptophyta; class Magnoliopsida; order Solanales; family Solanaceae; genus Solanum; species Solanum acaule. The sequence goes on along the minus strand of JAJOOR010007738.1, from coordinate 19,716 downwards.
AAAACTTTTATAGTTTTAAAGTTTGAAATTTAAACTTTTAAACTTTTGAAGTTCAAAATACAAACTTTTAAACTTTAAAAGGTTAAAAGTTTATATTCAAGCTTTTAAAGTTTAAAAATTTAAATTTCAAACTTTAAAAGTATAAAAGTTTAATTCAAACTTTAAAAGTTTAAAAGTTTAAAAGTTTAAAATTTTAATTTCAAAGTTTAAAAGTCTAAATTTCAAACTTTAAAAGTTAAAAGCTTAAATTTCAAACTTTAAAAGTTTAAATTTCAAACTTTAAAAGTTTAAATTTCAAACTTTAGAAGTTAAAAAGTTTCTATTTTATAACTTTGTCGTTTGAAAATTGAGAATAAAATTAAAAAAGACTTTGTATTAAAATTGAAAAGAATAAAAAAATAAATTAAGGCGAATGGCCTATTGTTTTATTAATATTAATTAAATAGTTCAATTTGAGTTACAAAATATTAGTAGAGGATTAGAGGACCTAATCTACACAGCCACCTTCTAGGAAGGGTTATGTTTTAATTACACCTCGAATTATCATACTCATACTAATAGTTCATGCTACCAAGCTAATCTTTTCTTAAATCATTTAACATTTCTCTAGTAACATGATCTGGAATTGGTTGATCGGCTGATTCCTCCAATGCATCAATGTTGTCGTCACTAAAATCTTGCAACATTTCATCAATATCATTTTCAAATTTGGTAGGTAAAGTTGGATGCCCATAACTCCTTCTCTCTCCATTAATCCAATCTCTAAATAGTACCGATATCTCCAAGCTATCTACTGCTGATAAATATCTAAGATCTCCGATTTGAAATCTTGCTGCACTAAAAGTGCCATCCGAAGCTATTGAAGATGCTTGAATAGCTAACACATCTCGAGCCAACGGTTGAAGTTTTGAAAGTCCCTTGCCGCGATTGCTTTACCAATTTATAAGATCAGGTAAACCTTAGTAGTTTCCGTATTTTGATTAATATATGCATCAAAACCATTTTTATCATTACGAGAAAGTTCAAAATAACCATCTAGCATATCATCAAGATCATATTCATTATATCTACACCTAGAACTTTCCGGTTCATCATTACGTACTACATTTCTTCTATTAGAATTATACAAGTCATACAATTTTCTAGCTTCAATTTTTATACAATCTTTAACTTCTTGAAAACTAGGTGTTTCAAAATCTTGAATATCTAAAACGAAATATATTTTATCAACCATTCGTGCTGCACCTACATCTTTGTAATATGGGTTTAACAAACAAGCGGTTAAATAAATTAAAGGAATAGGAAAAAAATATTTTTTAAAATTTTCAATCATCTTCTTAACAGAATCTTTAAATCATGGTTTATTTTTGAATTTATAAAATTTACTAGAAATAGCAAAAATATTTGGTAAAACAGAGAATAGTTGGGTAATAAAGTCCAGAAATTTGTTTTGTAGCTAAATAAAAAACATTTAAGAATTCTATAAGTTCATTTACGTCATTCCAATCATTTTCATCAAGTCTATAGTTCACATTTGAATTATGAGCATTCTAAACCATTTGTAAAGGTTTCCTATATTCATAAGTGACTTGAAGCATTTCAAATATAGAATTTCATCTAGTACACACTGATTTTAGAATTTTTCTAGGTTGAAGATTAAATTCACGACAACGATTTTCAAATCTCTACGTCTAGACTTAACTTGACATTTAAAAATAAAATGACATGCAGTTTCACATTTTATGCAACCATCATTATACATTTCTATACCATCTCTAACAATCAAATTATATATGTGTGCAACACACCTAATATGAAAACCATCAATATAAATAGGGCAAAGAGTCGGTTTTAGTATTTAAACAACAAATGTATTAGTAGAAGCAGTATATGGTGACACTAATTATTTTATCGAAAATTCCATAGTTTTATAAAACATCTACAATAGTTTGAGCTATGTAACTACCGGTTTTATGCATTTCACAATTTTCATCGATCCAATGTGCAGTAATAGTGAAATAATCATTACCATTTACGCTACGACCCATATCAGAAGTAATATGTATTTTTAAAGTATTATAATAAAATAAACAACGAAGATATTGAAAATGTTGAGCTTGATAATCAAAGATAGCCTTTTTAATTGTGTTTCTTGTAAACCCTTTAAAATGTGGATTATACAGAATTTGAATATAATGAATAAAACCGGGATTTTCAGCAAAACTAAAAGGTAAGCCAATAACAAAAATCATTTTAGCTAATTCTTCAAGATTTTTTTCTCTACTATATGAGCGTTGTGTACTAGGGCCAGAAACATTAGAAGGATTTAATTGTGTTTGGACCATATTAGAGCCCCTTACTCCTACAGTTGCACTAGGAAGGGCGGCACCATTCCTTTTAGCTTTAGCATGCAAAAATTCATTTTTACAACATCCCATTAAATGATTACTCAAATGTCTCGTTCCACCCTGTTTTCCCACAGTTTTATGATTCATTCTCTGTTTACATTTATTACAAATAGCTTGTGTTTTATCCTCACTCTGAGTCATAAATTGCCACATAATTGATTTTTTAGCTCGTTCTACCTTAGGCCTAGGATTTACGGGGGGAATGGGAGCAGGACAACGAAAGGGAGTGGGGACGAGGACTGGTAGTGGGAGTAGTAGCCGTAATTGGCTCTGTTTCATCATCATCATCATCAAAAGTATCAATATCATCATTAACATTATCATGTTATACTTATTAGTCTAATTCTTCATCAAAATTACCAAACCTTCTTTGTAAAAATTCGTGATATACATCTAATCCAATATTACTATCAATATTAAAAACAACTTCATCAACATGCGTAAAATCTTCTGTATTTATTCTTACTTGTGCTACTTGTCTAGTTTTAGAATTAGAACAAATAACGAATTTTTTTATTTTTCTTTGAATTTGAGGTAAATAAATTAGTGACCGAATCATATATAGTTGTTTTACCTTAGCCAACATTTTTTTTACTTGAATCCATATTAAAATATGAAAAGTTAGTAAATTATATATAATACAAAAATGTAATGCAAATAAATAACTAAATAAGTAGAGACTAGAGACTAATTACTCACTAAATAAATAAATAATTAAATTCAAACTAATAAATAACTAAATAAGTAAATTATATATAATACGGAAATTAAATGCAAAAAGATTTGAGTTGGAATGAATGTACCAAACGTCTACTTAAAAAAGTAGACGTGTATGACTGAAAGCCGAAAATTGATAGATGAAAGTTGAATTTTGAAGCTCCAAAGACCAAACTAGTAATCCACCAAATCTTTCAAACTAATATAATTTGATATTTAAAAGAGAATAAGAGATGAGAGACTTGAGAGTTGAGAGAGTAGAAGATGAAGTATATTTGTGAGTAAAAATAATGAAAGATTGGGGTATTTATAGTTAAAAAATAGGATAAAAATGTAAATTTTAAAAGTTTGGGGTATTAAAAGAAGTTAGGGGGGTAGGGGGTGTTTTGGGGGGTTAGTGGGTGAAATAGCCGTTGGATGGTGCCCAATACCCGTTACCCAATGGCCTGCCAACAACTATATTACATTTAATTTTTTTTAAAAAAGTTCCTTGACTCTAACCGGACCAGACTGGTTCAGACCTGAACCGGATCTGACACTTTCCGAATTAGGACTAATCGGTAAAACCTAGTTTTCGTCCCAATACCCCTCCCGGTTCCCCTTCGTAACGGACCTCACCAAAGCCTATCGGAATGGTACCGGATCGGTAACGTACCGGGAAGGAACGGTATCGATACTGGCACCTCCCAGTTTTGCTGCCACACTTATCCTCAACTAAGTGGATCCACTAAGCTATGCTTAAAAAGAAATAAGGAATCATCTAAAAAGTATGACCTTTCTTACCCACGTTGGGTACATGGCTTATGAGGACTTTGAGTTATTTGAACTCGTCCCCATATCGGTGCTTAATACTACTTCCAAAATATAACTCAGCTCATATGTTTAAAAACATTTCCTCATCCTCAAACTTTGAGATTAATACTCAAAAGTTTTCTGTTAAAAGAGATAGTACTCAAACTCCTCATGAACTCATTTGGAAATCGATGTTTCCCCTCATTTTAAATGTAAAAATAGTTACTCGTTGGGAATACTTAGTTCCAATAGATTCATTTTGAAAAATGAAACTCAACTCTACTCATCCTCATACTTAAGTACTCAAGTCTTAAAACAAGTTTTAAAAGATTGTAAAAGACTTTTCAAAATAATTTGAAAGAACTCTCAAGACTTTACTCTTAACCCTACCTTGAATTTGAATTATGAATTCAAGGGTTATGATTAATGTTATGAAGGATATCTCGATGTTTAGATGTAGTTTAGAGTAATTAGAATCAGAAATGAGTGAAGGTACACTTGAAAAAAACTTAGATGGAGCAAATGACTGAAAATAGGATGGGGCAGGTGACCTTGGCGCACTGAGTGGTGTGGGGCGCCAGCCCCTAAACTTCAAAGGAAGCTTCCTAGGGCACTTCTAGCGCAGCGCACAAGCCCTCTGCCCTGCAAACCCGACGAATATTGTTTCTCATTTTCTGACCCTAATTCGCCTAGAATCAAATGGTTTCTTCCAAACCCTCTTTGATTCATTTACCCAACTTAATTACATGAAAATCTACTCAAAAACCCTCAATAACAATACTCATCCAAGATTCTCACCTCAAGAACTCAACAAAACATCATAATTGTAGAACTCAGAACAACACCTCAAGAATTTCATCAAGAACCTCAATATACTCAATCTCATGGATGAATTTGAAAGTGAAAACCCATGATTGGCGTGTGGGTGAACGAACCCAATAGTATGAAAACTTACATACCTCGTTAGGATCGAATCCTTGGTGAAAACCCCTCGAAGATTGCAAGAAACCCTTGAGCTCTTGAATCTTTTCCTTTCTTTCTCCTCTTTTTTCTCTTCTTAAACTTCTCTCTAAAATCTTAAGCATATTTAGTATAGTGAAAACTGACCCAAATCAGTTTAGACCCCTAAAATATTATTAAAAATTATTAAACTGAAGGGAAAAGACCAAAATACCCCTAACTAATTTAGGTAAATTTGCTTGACTTGACAGGATGACTTCAAATAGTTATAACTCCCTCATCTAAACTCGAAATTTAGCAAACTCGATGGTGTTGGAAATTTGATTCAAAGACCTTTCATTTGAAATCTTATGGGCCACCTAACTCATCCTAAACTAAAAGTTATGGTTGTTTGAAGTTGACCCAAAACTCACAACTTAAGTTTTGTTGAGCAAATCTAAAATTAGCCCTTTCCAAATTAGTTCTTTCTAAATTTAGCTCTTTCTAAGACCAAGGTGTTACAATATATCCCCCTTGAGAACATTTGTCCTTGAATGAGATCACTCTAAGTAGACTAAGAGTGGTAACATCTAACACCCAGCTCAAACACCCAACATGCAATTTAACACAACATAGCATATCAATTAAAAGAGGGTTTTACAAAAATCATTATCTTGATCTGGAATTCCTCTTTAAGGAAAGAGATGTGGTTATCCCTTCCTCATATCCTCATCAGCCTCCCAAGTAGCTTCCTAAACAAATTGATTCCTCCATAAGACTTTGATTGATGCTACCTCCCTGGTTCTCAACTTGCCAATCTGACGATCAAATATCTCAATGGGAATCTCCTCATAAGATATGTTGTCCTTAATGCCAATATTCTCAGTTGGTATGATAAGTGAAGGATCTCTAATACACTTCTTCAACATATAAATGTGAAACAATAGATGGGTTTGCTAATTCTGACGGTAGCTCCAACGTGTAGGCTACATTACAAATCCTCATGGATATCCTGTAAGGACCAATATAATGGGGACTAAGCTTCCCCTTCTTTCCAAACCTCATAACACTCTTCATCGGTGAAACCTTTAAATAAACCCAATCATCCACCTCGAACTCAACGTCTCTTCTCCTAACATCAGTATAGGATTTCTAACAACTCTGCGCTGTTTTCAACCTTTCTTGAATGATATTCACTCTCTCGATAGCTTGATGAACCAAGTTTGGTCATATCAACCCAGCCTCACCAACCTCAAACCATCCAATAAGAGATCTACATTTTCTCTCATAAAGAGCCTCATAAGGAGTCATCTAGATTCTAGAGTGATAACTGTTATTGTAAGAAAACTCGAAGAGAGGTAAGTGATCATCCTAATTACCTTCGAAATATATCACACACAACATCAACATATTCTCTATAGTCTAAATTGTGCGCTCTGCTTGACCATCAGTCTGAGGATGAAAATCAGTACCCAAATTTACCATGGAACCCAAACCTTTCTGGAAAGACTTCCAAAATTGTGTAATAAATTACGCACCTCTATTCGAAATAATGGATACTGGAACTCCATGATGTCTTACTATCTTTGAATACATAACCTGGCATAATCTTCTAGTAAAAAGGTAGTCTTTACCAGTAAGAAATGGGCTAATTTAGTCATTCAATCTACAATCACCGAACCCGAATCATGCTGCCTGCGAGATCGCGATAATCTAGTAATAAAATCCATATTGATCATCTCCCACTTCCATTCTGGATGATCTATGTTCTGAGCCACACCACCATGCCTCTGGTGCTCTACCTTGACTTGTTGGTAATGCAGGCACTTAGCAACGACTTCTGAAATACACCTATTCATACTACTCCACCAATAAACTTCTTTCAAGTCACGATACATGTTTGTGGAACCCGGATGGATATCGCATCTGGAGCTATGAGCTTCCTCCATGATCCTCTCTTGGAGCTCATCCACCTTTGGTACATAATCTACCTTAATACCTCAATACACCATCTCCCCCTTATTCAAAACCACAACTTTCTGCTTATGAACATTTGCCTTCAATTCAAGCAAAACAAGATCTTGGTCTTATTTCTCTTTCACTTCGAACACTAGCGATGATTCAGCCCCATTCATCACCACAACTCCACCTTCATTGGAATCCATTAACCGGACTCCCAATCGTGCAAGTATGTGCACATCGTTTGCTAACTCTTTCTTTCCTTCCTCAACATGGGTAGTACTTCCCATAGACCACATGCTTAAAGCATCATCAACAACATTAGCATTACTTGGGTGATAGAGAACACTCATGTCATAATCCTTGATTAACTCCAACTACCTCTTCTATATGAGATTAAGCTCTTTCTGACTGAATACAGACTAAAGACTCTTCTAATCAGTGAACACATCAACATGAGCTCCATAGAGATAGTGACACCATATTTTCAAAGCAAGCACTACAGCAACAAACTCTAGATCATGGGTTGGGTAATTCTTCTCGTGAATCTTAAGTTGTTTAGAGGCATAAGCTATAACTTAGTTATTCAACATCAATACAAAACCCAGTCTAACTCTGGACGCATCACAATGCACAACAAAGCCTTGTGTACCCTCCAGTAAGGTCAACACTGGGTAGTAGCCAACCAAGTTTTCAATTCTTGGAAGCTGTTCTAATAAGCTTCAGACAATTGAAACTTCGTTGTCTTCTGAGTCAACTTAGTCATCAGGGATGAAATAGATGAGAACCCCTCGACAAACCTCCCATAATAACCAGCCAATCCCAAGAAACTCCTAATATAAGTTGGAGATGTGGGTCTAGGCCAGTTCTACACTACCTCAATCTTTTGAATATCAACTCGAATCCCATCACCACAATTAATGTGGTCTAAGAATGCCATAGACTCAAGCCAAAATTCACACTTAGAGAATTTACAAACAACTCTCTATCTTTGAGTGTTTAGAGAACTACTCTCAGGTGACTAACACGATCCTCCTCATCCCTTAAGTAAATTAGAATGTCAACACTGAATACTATAACAGACATATCAAGATAAGGCTTAACCACTTTGTTCATAAGATCCATGAACGCTGCACGAGCATATGTTAAACCAAAAGAGATAACTAGAATCTTATAATGACCATAGATGGTCCTGAAAGCTATCTTTGGAACATCACTCTCTCTTACTCTAATAGCCAAATCTGAGGTCTATCTTAGAAAAATAGGTGGCACCCTGAATTTGATCGACTAGATCATCAATCCTCGGAAAGGGATACTTATTCTTTATGGTAACCTTGTTCAATTGGTGATAATCAATACACATCCTAAGTGAACCATCTTTCTTTCTCACAAATAAGACCGGAGCACTCCCAAGGTGAGACACTTGTTCGAATGAAGCCTTTATCAAGAAGGTCTTTCAACTGCTCTTTTAACTTTTTCAATTAACCTAGAGCCATTACATATGGTAGAATAGAGATAGGACGAGTATCAAGAAGAATATCTATACCGAAGTGTATTTCTCTCTCAGGAGGGACTCTGGAAAGATCATCTGGAAAGACCTCTGGAAACTCACTCACAACTGGAATTGACTGAACAGTTGGTGTCTCAACACTAGAGTCATTAACTCAGACTAAGTGGTAGATGCACCCATTGGAAACTAACTTTCTGGCCTTAAGATACGAAATAAAATGACCCTTAGGCATTATTGAACTACTTCTCCACTCAATAACTGGCTAATTAGGAAACTAGAACATAAGTACTCGAGTTCTACAATCAACTGAGGCATAACAGGAATGAAGCCAGTCCATACCTACAATAACATCAAAATCCACCATATCTAGCTCAACTAAGTCAGCCATGGTGTCTTTGTGATTGACAATATTAGTATAATCACGATAAACTCTCTCAGCTAGAATAGGCTCACCAACATGTGTGGAAACACTAAAGGGCTCAAGAAGTTGTTTGGTAATTATATTGAACCTCATAGCAATACATAGAGTCACAAAAGATAGACTTGCACCTAGATTTAGAAAAGCATATACATGAAAAGTAAAGACTTTGATCATACCAGTGAGGAGAATTCTCTTTCTTTTGGCGACTAGTGATAAGATATAGATGGCTCGCTCCTTCGCAAGTCCTTGAAGTAACTCCTGTAAGTGCAACTTTGTCTGGTGGAGCCACTGAAGAAAATTGGGCTCTATTGCCCCCATTACAACTACCCTGCATATTCTTAAGGCACTCTCTCATGAAGTGACCATTCTGACCACACTTGAAGCAACCAGTGGAGCCATCACGACATGCTCCTGGGGGTTCCTACTGATGAGTCAAGGATATCCACTCATTTAGGGCTTAATATTCATAGTTTTAGTATCCTCAATGCCTATCTTATGCTCTAAACTGATGTTACGATGCTAATTTGCAGCAATGAAGGCAAAAGAGCAAGGTAAGGACATTACCGATAAAAAAGGAGCAGAAAAGTTGAAAAGGTTGAAGAAAAGTAAGGCTGAAAATCGCCAAGACCACTGGGTGAACCACCGAGTGGCGCTTCAGCTTGCTAAAAATTCTAGAAGTCCAGTCAGAGAAAAAGCCAACTCAGTGATGGAAAGTGAAACTCGGCGAAGCGCCGAATAGATCGGCGATGGAGATCCCAATCACCTAAAGTTACAAAAGGTGAATTGTAAAGAGTCAATTAAAGAAGGTGATGAAAGAGGTCATTTGGTGCATCACCGACTTGGTCGGCGATGCTCGACTTACTCCGCGTATCGGTCCTAAAACTAAAATCTAGAAGAGTATAAATGCAAGTTTTAAAAAAGAGAAAAAGGAGTTCCAAAGTTTTGACATAGTTCCCTCACATTCGAACTCTGGTTTTTTTATCCAAGACACTCTAAACATTGTTTTTAGTATTTTTGAGTAGATATTTAGATTGGGTTTTGATTGAGAATTGATTTCAAGCATAGTGATGGAAAACATAGTTGATTACATTTTCTTACATTTTATGATGTGTGGATAAAACCCTTATTCTTTAGGGTGTGATTATGTGATTTAATGTTTCAATTAGCTTATGGGTGTTAGTATTTACTGATTTAATTGTTGATTTGATGCGGGTTTGATTAATAGTTGAGTTTTAATTCATGAATTGTAGTTGCCAATGCAATTCTAGTTTAGTATTCTAGGCTTTCTTGAGAAAGAGGTTTTCGAATTAAAACTATCAATTGATGATTGTAGTGATTGGGTTATTGTGGATTCAGATTGAGAAAGTGAGTCTAAATTTGATCCTACCAATCTAACTCGAGAGAGAATATTAATTGAGGTTTTGGATTGTTCATAATTGTTATGCTAGTCGAGGATCGAGAGAACTTGCTTGATTCGTGATAGTTGATCGATGGATGACTATTGCACCTAAAGCCTAGCCTACCTACTAAGATTCAATGAGTTTTAGTAAATGATAACCACCCATTTAGCGAAATTGGCATTAAATCGATTACATCTCCAAGGATACATTTTTACTTGATTACCCTTTGTTTTCGTAGTTTTTAATTGCTCACTGTAACCTCCCAATTGACACTAATTGTCAAACCCCAGTAATTTACTTTAATTATTTCAAAAATATTTACTTCTACAAATGATTAGACCACTCCTTTCAATTACTTATTTAGAAGAGCTCACTGATTCGTTCTATGTAAGGTTTTTCCCTCCCTTGAAGATGATGACATTGAGAGATAATATTCAGGGCTTCAAATGATTGGATGGGGACGTGGTTAAGATTTCAGAAGTTGCTGCTCCAATGTCCAACTCACGGACTCTCGAACAACGTGTTCTTACAATATTTCTACCGGAGTCTACATTCAGTCAACAAGGGTGTGGTAGACTAGCTTGTCCAAGGAGTAATTATGCAACAACCATTTGAAATAGAATCTACTCTTCTTGATGGGTTGACAAAGATTAGTGTTCTTTGTATACTAGGGAAGATCAAGTGTCTCCTTTGAACTTCGAGCTGACGAAGGAAAAAATTGAAAAAGACCAAGAACAGGATTAAAATATGGCTAAAATGATGACCCAAATGGATCTATTGTCGAAACATGTCATGGGTAGTGGTTCTAAGGTTGTTAATACATTTTGAGTTAGTGGAGTAAATCCCAATGAAGCTAAATTTGAAGCTATGTAAAATGAAGAGGTACACTTCCTAGCAAATCAAGGAGTAGGTTTTCGCCAGAATTATCCAAGGCCTAGTGGATACCAAGGTTGGAATCGAGAGCGTGATGAGAGTTGGAGAGACCATGCTAGGGAATGACGTGAACGTGACACAAATTTGAGACAGAGGAATGGGAACAAAGAGAGATATATGCCTCCTTATGAGCATCAAAAGCCAAAAGAGAAGAGGGCTGATCCTAAAAACTTCTGCATGGAAGATATGCTTGCACGCATTCTCAACAAAGTGGAAGGGTCGGACAAAGTGCTAAAGGAAATGAAAGATGATGTCTCATCTTTGAACCAAATAGTAACTTAACATTCGGTATCTATTAAGCAACTGGAAACACAAATGGGTCAATCACAACTCATTTGAACCCAAGACCAAAAGGAGGATGACCGAGTGATACCATGGTCAACCCAAAGAATAAAGCTTGAAAGCGTATCTTCATCGTGACATGATGTACAATAAGGCATTTCTTGGGAGGCAACCCAAGTTTTTGAGTTTTTAATATTCTTGTTTGAATAACAGGTGTTAGATTCTAGGTTGAAAATTCAAAATTTTGGGAAGAGGAGAAATTAGGCGAGCCAAGGCACCAATCGGCGACTCTCTGAACAAGTCAGTGAGCCTGATCTGGATCGCCGATTTGACCAACTAAATGGCTGAAGTTTCTGTAAGATTCGGCGAGTAAAAGCGCCATTCTGTGCATCGCCAAATGGTCGACGACATAAGTTGGTGTCACCGACTGGCGCACGAACTGAACGGTCATAAAGGCCTGAACTGTTTTTAAATTCAAAAACTTCCCTCATTTCATATTTTTCGACCTTTGCACTTTCACAAACATATATTAGATCTTAGTGCTTGTTATTTTTGTGTGGGGATCAATTTCTCGGGGGAATTTGTGTATTTTTCGCTTGTTAATTCACTAGCCTAGCATTCCTTTATCTGATCATGAGGTTGGTGATTCAAACTCCGATTTAAATTTTTAGTAGTTTCATATGCTTGATCATATGACTGTTGAATTATTTGTGTAAGATTGTTTGTTTGAATGATTGTTATTAGTGTATTCCCGTGTCGTATCCTATTTATTCTTATTTTAGCCTATAATTGTGAAATCCCGTGTGTTAACTGCTTTAAATTATAGGTCTAGTGTGGGTGAAGTCTGAGTAACCCCAATTGCACCGATCAATTGATTTTTCCCAATGATAGAGAGGGTGACATCATTCTTAAGGGAAAAAGATGTCGATCGGTGGATTTTGGATGAATCAGGGTAAGTCTGTGTACCCTGAGGTCATGAGTAGTGTGGGTCTGGGCTTAATTGCATAGAATATGTGTTTAATTTAATTCTCATGGGCTGTGGGTTAGAAATTAGAGGTCAGGGTCAAAAACTAGCACGAAGGACCTTTCGGCGAGCTTAGTCGAGCTCACCGAATGGTTCAGCGGTTCGCCAAGTATCCCTTGGATCGCCCTTTTATTCTCCATAATTGTTGAAATACTTCTGTAACATTATGTGATATGCCTAAGCTCTTTGAGTTCACTCGGCAACTCGCCGAATGTCCTTTAGATCGCCCTTTCTAAGCCACAAATTTTAGAAATTATTCTGTAACATATGGTGAGCTACTTATAGTTCGCCGAATGGTGTCGGCGAATCACTGAAAGACCCTGGACATCGCAAACTTGTGTTGAATTCTTAGAAATTTTATTTTGGATCATTCGGCGAGCCCAACTTGGCTTGCCGAATGGGATAGGTGACTTGCCGAATGACTAGGCGAGTTTTCTTGTCCATTTTTCAACTTTAATAATTTTACGAATTGTTTCAAACGTATTGGTTTATTCGATGTTGTTTTGCAGGTATGGCTAGACCTAAGGTACTAGGAAGGAATCAACCACCCCACAAGTGTGCATGGGGATTGTGATAAATGAAGGTGCTGCCACTACACGGGCTACTCAAGCCAAACTTCCTCCGATTAGGGGGAAGAACACTGGAATAGGAAAGGGACTCGTAGAGCCAGGTCAAGCTGAGGAGATTCCGACAATATGGGCATCTATGCCACCCACCTCACTACTTCAGTGTTGGAAAGTGAGGGCAACTTAGGCGATAGATCGCCAGTCTCCATTTCTGAGCTGGAGGACGATCAGACTCTATAGTCTAGGAGAGCAAAGCTATGCTCTAAGTCACTGCATGATCTAGCTAGGATCCCAGTGCATCCTACACCTTCTCCACTTCTAGCATAGACAGTAGAGTAGGTACCCCTTGTGCCACCAGTTCAGGCACCTTCTCCTCGGTCGTTGAACAGACTGAAGGCTGCGGGATTGAGAACCATTCTTCAAGAGAAGAGATTGTCTACAGACGGAGTAGTAGAGAAATATCCGAAGGTGTTGAACACTATCAATTTCTACAAATTTGAGATCTTTACCAGGCCCCAAGGCTCCTACATTCCTTCTTCGATCCGAGAATTCTATGTCAAGTACGGGAAGTTGGTGCCGAAGGGGAAAAAGAAAGCTAGTACATTTGCACTGGTTGACCATGTAGTGGTGCTTGCCAGATGGATTAACTGCAGCAGCACTGACATCAATAAGGTGCTAGGGTGTACGTTGAATGTAATCCACGTCTTAGTGAATTAGATACAGAAGAAGACCCTAGATGACTTGAAGGGTTGGTTATATCCTCAGATATAGTATATTACACAGCCATGGATTGAGGTTGGAGTACCTATAGAGAAGAATGATATGAACGTGGCTCCCAGGTTTTGGTTCGAGTTTATAAACAACACTTTGATGCCCTCAAAAAATGAGTTTGTACTCAGGCATTCGAAGGCTACCTTGTTGGGCTACGTCATGGACCAGGATAGACTAAATCTCAGCCTGAATATCGAGCAGGAGATGGCCATAAGGGCCAAGCAGAGTCAGACTTCTCTCCCGTTCCATATGGTTATCATAGAGTTGTGCCGGCGTGCTAGGGTGCCATTGATAGAGAATACAGATGTGGAAGTGACTCCCACTTCCTCTACTGACATCCAGAGGTTCGAGGCCAAGTACACCAGGGACGGAGCTGAGAGGTGGAGAGCTGCACTGGTGGACACTTCCCCGATTGTTGATGTGGAGATGTTGCAGATTGACACAAACCCTCTTACTCAGGCAAGTGAGCCTACAAGGACACCTAGCACTTCCAATTCTATCCCTTCTAGTTCTGCTACTGCTCCCTCATCTACTGCTGCTATTGGTGATTTTCCGCCACCATAGACCCAGGCCATGCTAATCAAGATGTTCGTGTGTCCCGGGTTGAGTCAAACTGAATGGCGCGGGGCGCCAACCCCCAAACTTTAGAGCCAACTTCCCAGTGCATTACTGGCGTGGCGCGCCAGCCTCTTACCTAGAAAACCCGACAAATTTTGTGTCTTATTTTCTGACCCTAATTCGCCTAGAATGGAATGGTTTCTTCCAGGCCCTCTTAGATTCGTTTACCCAACTTAATTACATGAAAATCTACTCAAAAACCCTCAAGAACAATACTCATTAACAAGATTCTCGCCTCAAGAACTGAACCAAACATCGTATTTCAAGAACTAAGAACAACAGCTTAAAAATTTCATTAAAAACCTCAATATACTCAATGTCATAGATGAATTTGAAAGTGAAATCTCATGATTGGTGTGTCGGTGAACGAACCCAACACTATGAAAAGTTACATAACTTGTTTGGATCTAATCCTTGACAAAAATCCTCGAATATTGCAAGAAACCCTTGAGCGCTTCAATCTTTTCCTTTTTTTCTCCTCTTTTTTATCTTCTTGAACTTCTCTCTAAAACCCTAAGCGTATTTAGGATTGTGAAAACTGAACCAAATCAGTTTAGACCCTAAAATAATATTTAAAACGTTTAAAGCTGAGGGGTAAGGAAAAGACCAAAATACCCCTCACTAATTCTGGTAAATTTCCTTAATTGGACATACTGACTTCAAACGGGCATATCTACCTCATCCGAACTCGATATATAGCAAACTCAGTGGCGTTGGAAAGATATTCAAAAACTTTCATTTGATATATTTTAGGCCACCTAACTCATTACTGATAGTTATAGTCGTTTGAAGTTGACTCAAAACTCACAGTTTAAGCTTAACTTGAACAAATCTCAAATTAGTCCTTTCCAAATTAGTTTTTTCTAAATTTAGCACTTTCTAAGGCCGAGGTGTTACAATAAGAGTCTTGTGAAATGCTTTCAACAATAAAATGTCCACACACGTTCACAAATTTACGAAGATGGTCATAAGGGTCTTCATGTTTAAAACTTCTCAAACGCTCTCATTTTGATCAGCTACAACACTGGTTTGGTTACACTAAATGTGACATTCTTTGGAGCAGGAGGTAGCCGAAGTTTTCAAATCTTCTTGATGACAAATATTCATATCATACATATATTTGCATCATTATCTCGCCCATTGCGACTAGCATCATCGCCGCCGTTTATACTTACTTTCCTACCTACCATTAAGACACAACAAGAAAACCAAGTGTAAGTGATTCAACTACAAGCAAAGCAGTACATAAATTAACTTCATAAATTCAATTCTTAGTTACCACTCCCCGGCAGCGGTGCCATTTTTATAACACTCAAATTACACTGAACACAATTAGAAGAGTAGGCGGTCGTTATCAATAAAATTACCCAACTAAGAGTTGAGGTCAATTCCCACTGGGAGTGATGTAAGGATAAGAATTCAACGAGCAAATTAAGATGCGACTAATTCATTGTAGTGATTAGATCAAGTGGGTGGATTATTCTACAAAATTTAACAAGAAACATTAGAATCAAGTATAACCAATTAACTAATGAAAACAGGGGTTTAGACTATTGAGATTGAATCTAGGGGTGTGGGGTTTGCACTGCTATCAACTAGGGGTAAAATTGCTTGCTTAGTAAAGCTCAGCAATTATGGCTAAGGTGGGTAATCATTAGTAGCACTACTATGCTTTCGATCTCATAACATTAGTTCATAGAATATCATTTCGGTCTCATCTATGTAATTCATAAATCAACACAATACCTTGCTTTTGAATCTAGAATCAGACCTCAATTGCACACATTGAGTTAGATACGTACTCCTATTAGTATCCTTCAAACACCAATTGGAGAATTAGAGTAGGATTAAGTTGATCACATTAACCCCTTAATTAAGTTCATGCTAAACAACTCAAATCCATGGATAAACAACAATAAAATAGAGCAAGACAAGAGACCGACTGATTTAAATAAACACACAACCCCATAATCACCCACCCTAGAGTTGGGCTTTCAGCCACACATCATAAAAATCAAAGAAATTATACCTATGATGTTAGCATTCATCAATATATGTAAATTAAACAATAATCATCAACCCCCACTTCAATTTCAACCTTTAATTGTGGATTACTATAGTACCAAAAAAACCCAAAACTAAGAACAAAGATGAATACTCTATTTCTCAATGATAAAAAGTAAAAACTCTAAAAGAGATACACTTTCTCCCACTTCCAAGTTATTTATACTTTCCACAAAATTAACCTACGATTTCTTTTACATACCAATTGGCGACATTAGTTGTCTTCACCAAGCTTAATCGACGAATCACCATTGTACCTTTTAGTTCGCTCTTTCTTGGCTTCAGGCTTCAGGTGTTTTAACCCAGTGGACAAAACAGAAAAATTGATATAAAATAATACAGGATGTCAAATTCTCCCAATTTAACTTTCTTCCACTCCATCTGTCACGACCCTAAGTATACCCTAGGTGTATCATGACACATAGAACCTTAAAAGGCCCTACATAAGTCACTTAGAACACATTATACAAGATAATAGAAATAAGGTTTTAAAGAGTAGAAATCATATATCATAAAATAGTTTAACAAAGCGGAAGACTAACATAGTCTCAACAAGTCATCTAAACATCAAAAGGAGTGGTTGGGAAATAATCCATACACCACATACATCATCCGAAAACAAGAAAGACATAAAGCAGGTAAAAATGTCTTGGTCCTCAGAACATGAAGATTCACCAACTCTTGAGTTCGATAGAATGATCAACTAGCCATGAGTGTAGGAGGTAGGAGCATCGGACCCTACATCAATGAAACAATGTAGGCACAAGTATGCACTAGTACCTGAAATGCACTAAGTATGAGGAAATATTTATAAATAGACATGATGACATGGATAGTTTAAACATGTAATGCATGACAAACATTTGAACATTTGAAAGCTTAAAGAAGCAACATAGTCTAAATCATAAGACATGGTCAGGGCATTTGAAATAAGAGACTTAAGAAATCTTTGAAAAAACATAATTGTTTTGTTGCATATTAGCTTTAACCGACAATAAGATTGTGAGAGCTATGTCACGAAATCTGGTATATCCCTCATACCAAAAGAAGAGGATTCTATTTGCCTATGCAGAATCTGTACATATCATTTTTTTTGCTAAAGCGGATCCACTAGCTAGGTCATTTAAAATAATACTATGGGGGCACGTAGTTAGGTACTATAGGTTGTTACTAGACACTACCCTATTTGAGCCTCCACCTCAAAGACCTCTCGGTGCTAAGTAAAAATCCCATCGAAATAGATAAAACTCATATACCAATATTACTTAGTAAAGGCAATTATCAATACCACATCTAATCTTAAATATCAAAACATAGAATAGCTCCTTAAATAATAATTCAAGAATAGGTGAGAAAACATTTCACCAATGTGAATCCATTTGTGAGAAATTCCTTTAACAATCATGATCATATTTGTATTTGAGAAAATCATTCACAACAACATTGATATTTTCATCTAAAAGGCCCCTATCATCATAAACATCATTTTCGAATGACATGCATAATCCTTCAAAATTCATAGTTCATAGGTTCGTGGGGTTTTCACAAGTTCATAGTAAAAAATCATGGACCATGCAAGAGTTCAAAATCCCAACAGAACAGATAAAATTCAAATATCATTTTAACATACAAAATGTTATGATCAATACCAAATTCAATCTTATAGATAAAAATATAGAATAGCTCCTTAAATAATAATTCAAGCATAGGTGAGAAAAGATTTCACCAATGTGAATCCATATGTGAGAAATAACTTTAGCAATCATGGTCAATTCGTATGTAAGAAAACCTTTCACAACAACATTGATACTTTCATCTAAAACCACTCGACCATCATAAACAATATTTTCATAAGACATGCTTAATCCTTCAAAGTTCATAGTTCATCAGTTCATGGCTTTTCACAAGTTCATAGTTAAAAATCATGGATCATGTATGGGTTCGTAGGATTTCAACGGCAAACCTACAATAAAGTCCATATTTACATCTTCCCACTTCCAAGTGGTAGTACTTATATCTTGAGACAAGCCTCCCAGCCTTTGATGCTCAACATTGACTTGTTGAAAATTCAGACATTTGGCTATGAATCCCGCAACATCTCTCTTCATACCATTCCACCAATAGACTTTCGGTAGATCACGATACATCTTGGTGGCTCCCGATGAATAGAATACCGAGAACTATGAGCTTCTTCTAAAATTTGTTCCCTCAATCCATCAATATTTGGAACACATAATCGACCTTGGTACCTAAGCACCCCATCTCTCCCTTGGGAGAAAGCCTCTACGGACTTCTTGAGGATCCAATCTTTCAACTCAACTAGTAAAGGATCAAGATCTTGCTTAGACTTCACATCCATCACAAAGGATGATTCCAAACCATTCTAGACCATGACACCACCTTTGGTGGAATCCACTAGTTGGACACCTAGTCGGGCCAATCTATGCACCTCATGAACCAATTCTTTCTTTTAATCCTCTACATAAGCTACACTACCCATGGACAATCTACTAAGTGCATCCGCTACAACATTAGCTTTACCATTTTTCGGTGCGGAATGCATCTTACTGGTAGGTGAGGGATTTTGGTAGGTGAGGAATCCATTTTAAAGATTTTATTATAATATTCTTTTTTCAAGGGTGCTAATCTTGATATCTCTTTAATATCATTTATGATATATTCTAGATATAACATATCTTGGGTTCTTAGATACATATATAAATTTTCCTCCATTAATTGTTCTAATAGCTTTATATCTTCCATAGATTCTATCCAATATTGTAAATATTCGTAGTTCATTTTAATCTGAATTTATTTCTAAATCATACCATCCTATTCTTTCAAGGTCTATTTCATACCATTGTTGGTTTAATATATCTTCTGATTCATTATTATCAAATATTTTTTCCCATATTATTCTTCTTAATTCTATATTTCTATATTTTTAAGTATATATAAGATTAAAGTCTTATAGTTTTTTATCATTTCATCATGCATGTATGTAGTCATGTTTGTTGTTATGCGGGTTTTTTATTTTCAATTATTCCTTCCTATAATATTCATAATTGATTAAATTCATATTAGATTATTATGAACTAGATTATTTGTTTATCATGTTTCCTGTCACTACTAGCATCGTACTTTAGCGGATACTTCCTTCTTATTAGCACCTTAACTTTGTTTACTCCCCTAAACGACTTTCCTCGCCTACCGGTTTCAACATTAGGATGGCATAGTATAGAAGTTTTCTCCCTGTTTCCAGTGTGCTAATAAACTAGAAATCATGATTCAAATAATTCTAATACATAATAG